>JAVCKT010122703.1:0-20406 GCA_032273925.1 Rhynchotus rufescens
GGAGCCCTCACCACCCACTGTGCTCTACGTGCCTGCCAAGCAGCTACGCAATCCTAAACACTCCTTTTATATTACACAGTAAAAGAACAGTCTATCTGCTGATTTTGGTGCTCTTCGCAGTTTCACTATTTACTGCCAGAGCTCTGGGAGCTCCTCATTTACACAGAGACTTCAGTGAGCTAGAAAAATGCCAGGGCCCTGCTGAGCAAACACCGTCACGGAGCTCTCGGGCTTCTGTCTCACTGTTCTCAGTCTGGTGTCTCAGTGCTATGACCTTACAAATATCAGCCTAACCTATTATTCTTTACTTTTATCTCACATCATTAAAAAAACTTATATATCAGAGGTGAATGCTGATCTGGAACAGAAGTTCTGGCTGCAAGTCTGAAAGGAGCTTTCCAAACGGGCAGTTTATAACAAAACTGAGGTTGAGCCCTTTTCTTGAATGAAAAAGCTTCCCTACTACAACAGAACACAAAGCAGAAGCACAACTGTTTTTTCAAGCATATCACTAGGCATTTTCCATGAGCTCTTCTCAAGATTTTAGGCAGTGGGTCAAATTCTGCTCTCTGGCATAGATGAATAGTTGTAGATCAAGTTCAACACAGGCAAAAATAGAGCTAAGATAATCAGGACAGTGAGTTGGGTGCTTGAATCTGGGATTAGAAGGCCAAATGCAGGCAAAGTGCCTACAAACTGTTGCCTTAGCTTTCCTGTACTTGCAATAAGCTGAGGTACAGAACACTAAGAAATTTTCCATCGCTTCTGGCTAAACCACTTGTAAAATAAGGATAAACTGCCCAGATTACAGTGCCTTCTCTCTCTTGGGAAGAACATGGCATCAGGTTCAAGAGATGGCCAGCGGGTTGGGATGGTGGCAACAGGGAGCGGAGCTGCTCCCAGCACCCGGCTGCAGCACACGGCCTTCCCGCTCGCTGGATATTCAGTGGTATCCTGACAAATTTGCTCATGGAAAGCTGGGGCAAAACAAATCTTTGCGAAAATAACTCAACTAACCTGTCTTAAAATCCTTGAACGAATGGAAACGCCAATAAGTGACAGGAGAGGAAAAAAAAGAAACTTCTGGCAGCAAGGTGAAGACCCAGTGAGCTAAAAAGAAGATAAAAAAAAATGAACTATGGCTGTGAGAAAGAAATAGGAAGGACTTTTAATGGCTCCTGAAGGAGAAGCAGTGTGTCTGCCACCAGGTTTCAAAGGGACAATTACATGACCGAGTGCCTTGGCACTGATTTAGGTGCACAAGATAAGTGGCTGTTGCTCTCTCACCTGATGTAATTCCAAATTGCTCAAGCTGTTTGAAAAAATTACGGCGTGGGTTTTATGTAGCCAGAGCAGAGGCAGCTGACTGCGAGTGTACATACTACGTGTGCTGCAGGGCTCTGCACAAATCCAAGGCCCCTCAGTGTGCATGAGAGACAGAGCACAGGTTTCACACGCGGTGACTTCTGAAGAGCGGTCTCAGAGGAGCCAACCTGGGAGAGCTCCCCAAAACATCAGTATTTCACAACCACCCCAAGGCCGGGCAGCTACGGTGCTAACTCGTTTTATAGCAAAACACAACAACACACCTCAGGCGATGCCACATACTGGCATTTGCCTAAACTAACTCAACCAAGCCAGGCCCAAGCAGCAGCCAGAGTTACTACACGAGGCAGTTCTGTGTCTGGGCATTTTAAAGCTTTCACAGGATCCTGGTCCGTATCTTCAATAGCTGATAGCTGATAGCTGGCCTTCCCCCTCGCCGTGGCAGGAACTTTCAGCTGTCTCCCTGGCTCCTTCACAACTTGTTTATGCACAGCTCTTCTCAAGTCAATGTATTCCTCACGATTACACAGCAGACAGACTGGCAAATATACTATATGAAGTAATCAGGTGCGATAACCGCGCTCGTAATGTAACACGACAGCCCTTCACTCGGTGACTTTGCAATAAAAGCCCTGGTATTGAAATTGTTTTTATTTTGAGCTTACACTGTAATAGATGAAAAATGAGTTGTCCTCAAGCAAAAAATGAACTTAAGTTGATGCGCAATTGCAGGATATGAAATTCAGGTGGCTCCGCTTTTCTCTGGGCAACCTGGAGGTGGCACCTCCCCTACACAAGGGCATCCAGGTGGGCACGTCCCTCCCACCAGCAAAGGGCAAGATTAAAACTCAGCACTTTACCTATCTTTAAGCACTTTACCTAACTTTAAGCTATAAATACACAGAGTACACAGATAACACCTTTGATGGAGCATGAATACCAGTCAGGTAATGTAAAATAGATTAGACTCACAGTTAAGTCCCTGTTCTGAGCCCTAAGTCAGAAGGAGGCAACAAAATCTCGCTTCTGCTCTCCCTTCCCTTGCAAACTACCTCTCTTTAGCAACGAGGAGCCCTTGAACAGGCTGCCTAGGGAGGCTGTGGAGTCTCCTTCTCTGCGGATCTTCCAAACCTGCCTGGATGCGACCAGGTGCCCCGTGCTCTGGGTGTCCCTGCTGGAGCTGGGGGTTGGATTAGGTAATCTCTGGAGGTTCCTTCCAACTTCAGCCATCCTGGGACTCTGTGAGAGACAGACAAGCTGGCGACACAGGAACAGGTGGGTGTGGGTCCATGCCTCGAGGCACCACTCAAACGGCAGCCACTCCACCCAGCTGCGCACCACGCTCGCCCAGACCTTCACCCAGCTTGTGCCCCCTCCACTCCAAACCTCTGCGCAATATAAAAGGGAAAGGAAGGAGGGATGTTTGAAGATGCCTGAATAACCACAGAAAGCTCAGGGCAGGGTATAGACAGAAATCACACGAAGAAAAATTGTGGAAGCATTCACGGACCAACACAACTGTAACAGGGGGGTTACCTGACAGTCTCCAAGAACCCTTGTTCAACCATTTACAGCATCTTTGTCTTCTTAGCAGGTCCCAGAACGGAGCCTGGCTGAGGAAAAGCCCTGGAAGGACCTGCAGTTTGGCCCAGCGACCCAGAGCGCAGCAGCATTTGGGTCAAAGAGGTTTGTCGAGATGGGAGCAAGGGGGAAAGCACCCAGGCTGGTCTCCATGCACAGTATAGAAAATGGACAAACGAAGCCTAAAGAATGGCCGTGACATCCCTCCTGCCACAGAAACGTGGTTTGTAACTCCAAGCACTCGAGGAGATGACAACCACAGAGGTCTGCATTTAATGTGCAAACTGAGCATATTTACTAGACAGACTTCAACACCTCTCAGGCCTTGGGCCAACAAAACTAGCAGTTCTGGTTAGAGTTTTAAACACCCAACAAACAAAGATGTGGATCAACAGAGAAATCTCATCTCTTTAGCACGTTACACAGAGAAATAGAAGGAAAAAACCCTTTGGAAATCCTCTAACTGTGGGAGAGTCAAATGACTGAACTAGAGAAAGGATGAGGCCTTTTATTCGTTTCAATGAATTTTAATGCTTCCTTGCAATCCTGCACCCTCAACTACAAAGTATAGTAGATAAAACATTACTCCATCATCATTAAGCAGACAGTCTTGCAGCTTCATGAACACCCATCGTTCCACTTGGATTTCCACTTGGGATCAGATCACTATTCTGCAAATTATACCACCTATCAGGCATAGTCTTTTTTTTTTTTTTTTTTTTTTTAAATAGCACTCAAACTGGTTTTCTAATACTTCCCAACACTCTCTTGCTGTATATTTGAGCACACCGAGACTACATTACCAGAGCAAAACAACTAGGAAGGAGCTCTTAGAAACCTTCCTGATGACTCCATCATGCTGATGCTTCAAAGAAAACGTATAAAATCGAAAACCAGTCACTTTGCATCCTGAATGCCTATTAGAAAAGTCATTAGGAGCCTATTATTACATAAGATTCTAACAGAAGAACAATTTCAGTGCAATGCAGCTGAGACCTGCTGATGATAATTCAGCATGATCATTCAAATTATAACCAGAGTACACGTGCTAGCTTCCTCTGGAGATGAAGTCACAAGGAAAATGGGGCTGTTTGAACACAACTTATACAGCTTTTCAAAATAACAGAGGGAATTAAAGAACGTAATTCATACTGAAACTATATTACAGATGTAGTGTATAAACAAACTAAAGAGCTGCAGTTAAGAGAAGAGTATGTGGCTTTCTCAATTCACATTCGGCCTGCACAAGTGTTATCATTTACCTATTTGTTACGCAGGAGATTGCAACGCTTGAAGCAGGCAGATCCCATTTGCAGGTGACCGTAGGGCTGAGCGTGAGCTGCGTGTCACGAGCAGCAGCGCACGGAGGAGCTCGGCAGTGCCAGGAGCAAAGCCCCGGGGTGCCGCAGCGGGCAGGGAAAGCGCCCTGGGCGACAGGACGCTTGGGCGCCCACGGCCCGGGCACGGCCCCGTTCTGCTCTCCTGCTGCAGGGAGGAGGGCAAGGGCTCGGGGTGGGCACGGAAAAGCAGCAAGACAACAGCTCTGGCAAGAACTGCCACCCGGGCGAGTCTGAGCGTGAAAGGCTGACAACTCTGCAAGGCAACGTGGACGATCCCCCAGCAATCACCTAAAAATCCAGGTCCCGACTGAACACGCCTTGCAAACAAACGTTTTATTCTAAGCGTGTATCCAAACTTGCCTGTATGCAGCAAGCCCACGCTGCACTAGAGCTAACTGCTGGCACGTCAGGATCTGCAGATGTGCAGCCTCATGCCAGCTGTTCCTCGAGATAAAGTAAGGTTTCTTTAAGAGTCATACTCCGTGCAAAGCTGATTTTCCAAGTATTATTCAGGACAGCTCAGGTAAGCAGAATATTGGGGCTTGTAAAGCACATCACACAAATGAGCAGCAATTCATTTCTCACATCTTCAGCAAAACTAGATGCCAAGGCAAACGGGCTCTGCTCGAGTTCATAATCCAGGTAGGAAATGCCAGCACTTTAACTGCACTGCGTTAAAGCCTCAGGCTTGGCTCAATGTTTGTTACCCTGTGGAGGAAACTGTCTATAAGCTGATCAGATCTGTCCCTAAAGATGGTGGAATGCACATATTTCATCAAAAGTGTGTGATGGGCTAACTGCCCGACTGTGGGGTAGTTGCTGAAGCGGCAACGTTATGACATTTCCATCGCCCTGGCGGTAAAAACCTTGAGTTAGAAAAATGCTTAATAGCAAGCACACATTTTTATAAATCTGCAGCGACTACGTTCACAGTAACTGTGAACCCACCATGCGGTGGCAGCTGCTGCGAGCTGGGGGCAGCTGAGGGCCCCCATGCACTTTGGGGGCGCATCTGCTTGTGAACGAGGGACGCTGCCGTAACGCGCGTCAGCCGGTCCCGCACCGCCGAAACGGGCAGCGACGCTGCCCAGGAGGACGCAGCCTGGTTAGCTGCACACAGCTCAGAACAGGCCTAATTTCTACTCTGCGTTTTGGTCTCAGTCCAGCTCCCAGACAAACACATTAGGAGCTGCCCTCCCCAGCCTTGCATGGGAGCTGGATCAAGCCCGTTGGTACCTGAAATGCTGCAGAGAGGCAGAGGGGCTGAATGCAGAGCGGCTCCTGCAAAGCAGTGACTGTAAAATCGCATCCACTCCACTGATTACAGCAAGAGAAGAGTTACTCAGAACGACGAATGCTCAGAAAAACATCTTTCATCCATCCATAAAAAACAATTTATGCCCAGATCTAACAGCCTCAGTGAAAGTGAAGATAAAGAACATCAGTAAGGTCTGAAAGGGCAGCATCATAAATGCTGCTAGGAAAGTCTTTTGTGCAGTTCAGATAAAACATCTGCAGCAGGTATATAAATAGAAAGCACAACTGAGCCTTGAATCATCGCTCCAAAGCTATGATTTGTTCTTCTGAATTATTTCTGGGCTGCCGTGAAAATAACTTGCTTTTGGAAGCTCCCCTGAATGCCTCTGTCTCTGTCTATCGTACTAGACAGGGCGTCTTGGCACCCAAGAACGCCCTGCATCCTGGCCGTACTTTCCTTCTGCCCCCATTTCCCTGCCTAAATATAACATCTCTCCCTTCCTTCTGATTCTTCTTCCCTTCTTCCTTCCATGAAGGCCTCTATTCATCCAGGATCCAATTCCTTCTTATTCTCTACACCAGAGCTGACCTTCTGTGCAAACAGAAGTTCATCTGCCCTCCGTATCACACTGCCCCAGACTTCTTTTCCTGCCAAATTAAGATTTCAAGCTGTCCCCTCTTTTTTCCTGCCCTAAGCAATCTGTGAGGCTCCTGGGAGACTGGAAGGAGCTCCCTTTCAGCCTCACCTCCCCTGTATTCCCCCCAAAAACACAGAACAAGTTAGGTCTGCCAGGCTCTTCGGAATCAATAAATCAAATCTCCTACAACCACAAGGATACGTGTAATAGATATCTACTCAGAAGAATCCAAAAAGATCCAAGTCTCCACACACAGAGCTATCTTCCACACTGCCCAGAGCTTCAGAGTATTCTGAGCTGCCTGACAGGCCCTGTTTCGTTGCAACTAGATTAAAAAAAATCTAATGAAAATGGAAAGATGAAAATTGCAAATCACGTCTCAGGTGAGTATTATGCTGCAGTGCTCAGCTGAAGCCTGCGCACGCATTCCCAAGCCATCGCTTCCATCTCCCGAGTGCCGAAGTCCCAAATGTCCCCATGCAGCTGCCAGCACCTCCGGCCAGCGCTGCGCATCTTGAGCGGGATGCGTACAAATCCGTGCTGCGCATCTCCAGCACGACACGCAGATACATCTGTGGCTTGGTAAGTGCTGACAGTGCAGGACAGACAAAATAACGTCTATCTATCACAAATCCGATGATCTACAGAGCAAGGGTGTTTCTTCTGCAATGCTCATACTTTATATCAGATGCTGGTTATTAGAAACTAGGCCAAAAGGAAAAATATCCTTCAACAGAGAAATGCTTTCTAATGATATGGAGTGACATGAACCATCACTGTGTTTTACACCCTTCCGTAAAGCATCCTGCACTGACTGCTCAGGAACCTGCCCAAGCCGGAGCGCTGCGCGGGCTTGCCTTGGGTCTGAGTCCTGCAGGATTTGATGCCATGCTCATCCTCAGCTCTGGAAGCAGCCAGGCACATTCAGTGGCTCTGTCTGCAGGTGCATCCCAGCGCACACAGGAATCTCTGCAGGACGGAGAGGCAGAAAGCACATCCTGTGTTCCATCCTGGTACTGGAAAACCACGTTTCTTTCAAGCGATTCTGGCCCAAAGCTACAGAAAAACAGAATGGGTTTGAATAATATTTTCAGTGTCACACATCTGTCACTTCTCAGCACTTAACAAACTGTCATGCTGGGAACTCATGGAGATTCGAGGCATATGGCCTGGCAGCCCCATTGCAAATTCCCCTTACCACATTAAACTGATTGGCTTTGAAGAAGGAAACATAATTGGGAGAAGAAAGAATTCATGTGGCAGGAAAACATATAGAATTAATGAGCGTTGCTATTTATTGCTCATACTCCTGCCCATCCATTTTTGGTTTGCAAATGTTCTATTGTAGACGAGTTGGAGCTGCTAAAAGAAAATGTAAGAATGAAAAACCCTTAACTTCTGTCAGACTGTTGAGAAGAGGGTAGGGAAGATGACAGCAACACAAATCAGGGAATAGGAACCAGGAGGATAGGAGGGAAAGAAAAACAGGGACAAGGTCATTTATCCAGCCAGGCAAGGAGACCCAGGCTACAGCTGCTGCCTTTGGCAAAGTAAGGGCTAGGTAGTGGGGAAAGGAGGAAACTCTCCTCTCTGTCTGAGACCAGGCGTGTAGCAGCAGGGGGAGAGCAGAAACGCTGCTTGTGATGTTGCAACCCTCACACACGGGTTTCCTTTCTTAATTTCTGTTTCCGTATGGGGACATCTCGTAGAGACGAGGAGCTACGGAGCACGTGCGCAGGCTGGAAGGTGCACGAGGACTCGGCCGCCGATGCCGAGGGAAGCGGGAGGAGCCGCGCGCTCGGAGCTGTGTTCTGCACATGGCGCCTCGGCCGCTCCACGCAAATCCACTGGGAACGGTGAGGAGAGGCCAAGCCGGGTGTGTGTGCCGGGGGTGTCTCCTACACAGGCTGGAGTTTGGGAGCGAGGGAAAAAACAAAGAAAAGGAAAACATTTGCAGCCTTATCTGCTTAATATTTGTGCTATGCTACAGATGGAGAGCCTTGTTCCACACCGTGCAGCCCGTGGAGCTCTGCAAACGCTGCTGATGGAACATGCTAAAGGGCTCCCAGAAAATCCCTGCTGCCCACAGGTCTCGCTGCTCTTGGACTAATGGGTCTTAAAAACCTTGACCCACTTCTCAATACACAGGAGGGACGTTTTAAGTGCTTTGAAGCTTCTCATTCTGCAGTGAGAAAGGGAGGGCAGGAGGGACAAGGAGAAAGCAACATGAGCCACCGAGGCCACGGAGATGCACCTAAGGACACGTTCACCCACACGGCCCCAGATCATCAAGATGGAAATGGTGTTAACGCCATTTTGCCTGGCAGTTACGGGGAGATTTTGACACCTTTGGCAGGGGTGAAGACATCGGCAGTGCTGGGATTCAGGTGAAAAGGAGGAGCAAGGCAGGGCGAGAGCATCCCATCTGCTTCCCCAATGGGGCAGATGCCTCCAAAACCGGAATTTGGGGGAGTTTCTTCCATGTGCAACTGAACACGACTCTTGAAGCGAATCAATGTGTCCAGCTAACACAAACCATCACATCGTGCTCGCACAGTGAAAACAGCAAAACAGAAAATACAACAAAAGCATCCCTCCTGAAAGAAGTCCCTACTAAACCGAGCTGCAGTGGGGAGAGGGGCTGTTGCTGCTTCTGTCCTCCAGAAGCACCGGGCATGCAAACCCTGACACGGTTAAAAGAGGGAACGGTTAAAACAACGAACGGCAGACGGTTCCCCTGCGCTGTGCTCCCGTCGGGATGTGCACCCAGCAGCAGCTGCTTCTATTTCCCGGGAGACCGGCACCCAGCTGCTCCGTGTTCCAAAGTGCTCCGAAATCCCCTGGTCTCCTGCAGCAGTTTTGCCACTGCCCATCCGAAAGCTCCTCAGCGCCCCTGCCCCTCTCCCGTGAGCAGCTCGACGCCGGCCGGCAGTCCGTATCCCCGGGCCGGCTGCTCCGGGCAGCCTCCTCGCCTCGCCATGCCCGCAGGAACACGGCACCGCTCCCCCGGATCAGCAGCCGGGACCTGCAGGACCCAGGAAAGCGCTGCTGGAGCGGAGACAGCAACACCCAGAAGGGCCTAAGGAGAAGAGGAGCGGTCGCTGCCAACCAGCCCCTGCGGGAAGGCAGCGGCAGAGCCGGGGGCTGCCGGCCACGGCTCTGTCCCGGGCTCGGGCCGGCCGCGGCGAGAGGCGTCGCGGGCAAGTCCCGAGGCCCTGTTTCCATCTCCCCGGCTCTCTCCAGCGCAGCGATGCCGCTGCGGGTCGCGGCCACGGAGGGGAGCGCAGGCTGCCGGAGAGCAGCTGTGGATCCGCTCCAGGCCCCCGGCCTAGCTGCCTTGGCCTCCAAAAGCCCCTTTCCACACGTGCTAGGGAGGCTCCCGTGGCTCTCCTTGACCGAGCAGAGCCCCCTGCACTCAGCCAAGCCCCGCAGGACATAGATGTCCAACAGTTGCTTTAATGCTCTGGACCCAAGAGCTGCTTCTCCCGGGGGACGGCTGATAATGCAGCTCAGGAGCCAGTGCTCAAAAACCCATGAGGTGCAATCGGCACAACCAGAAACCTCCCATGCTCTGCCGTTCTCTTTTACTGGGATTTTTCACCCGTGCTAGACTTCGAAGAGAGCAGAGAGCTTTTACTGCTCTTGGAAAATTCCAGTATTTGACAGAGGAAAGAGATCCTGTCCAGGACTTTTTTCCCCCCCGCCCTCCGATGGAAAAAAAGAAAAAAAAAAACAAAACAAATTGACTTTTCTGCATTGTGCTCTTTCCATTCCAGAGACGCTCCAAGCGGCCTATGGAAAAACAGAAAGCACAGGCACGCAGCCAGGGAGCAGCCTAAACACAAGCCACCACCATCAATCAGGCACCGAGAAATCACTCTAACTGACAGCTCTGAAAGCAATTAAACTTTATCTTGGTAGAGGCTACCTCCATTGGAAAGGCAAACTATTTTCCTACCAATCCCTGGAGACATTTTATAAGCAGTATATAAAGCCCCTCTTAAAATCCTCTTATGCTGTTAATATACAGTTTATAAGTGCAGCAAGACAAAAAAAAATCATAAAATGCTGTTGGATTAGAGCGTTAGCAGAGGCTCTCCAGACAGCAAATTTGCAAGCCTTACAAATCCAGACATAACATAATCAGCTATACGTAAAATACATGCGTAGTCAGGCCACCGCACTAGATTTGCACCGGCTTTGCCCTCCTACAAAAGTAGAAGGCAGACAAAGAACTGCCACTTTTCTTATTGTTATTAAAAAAAAGAAAAAAAAGTATTCACATTGCTTCTGGATTAGGAGATTCCAAACACACAGAAATCCAAGACACCGAACAAAAACCCTGCCAGCTTCTGGAGCCAGAAATGGTTCCGAAATTTAAGATGTGATGCATTTCAAGACTGGTAGAGTGGTTCAAAACATGCCTTTCTTAAGGCATTTTTTCTTGATATGCCTTTGTTTCTGGTTGCTCTGGAAGAAGGCTCTCAGCCCCTTTTTCCTTTGAATGGCACCTTTAAAACCCACCCAACGCTATGCCGATAGCTGCAGACTGCAAAAACACAACCTGCCTTCCTGAGATTTGGCTTTTCTTTCATCCTACTTGTTCTTTTTGTGAGACTAGAAGCTTACTCTTTTCTTCCACTGTAAAAAGAAATCATTTAGAACTAGTTTTGCCATGAAACTACATTACCTTTTCCATGTAGCCTCTTTTCCCTAATAAAATTATTAATGAAGTTCAGTTTCAGCGCCTGTGTTTAACTCTCTCGTTTGCCATATCTGACACCTTTTTTCTAAATCCATCCCTATCCAGCTCTTGTGAAACACAGAGCAAGGATCCTGCGAGAGCCGACAGCTCACTGGCTCAGCAGCCCTCCCGCAGTGAGGTTTTTCTCACTTTGTTGCCTTTAACTTACAAACCTGGGAGAAAAAGAGGCAGGGGGAGGCAAGCAGAGCGGCCTGATGGGCTGCCCAGCTGGTGCAGAGGGAAGAGCCGCAAACCCAGCCCGCGGGGAGGTGTCGATGTGGTCCATGTCCCCACACCCACGGTGCCGTCAGGCAGTTCCGAGCCCTCCAGAGCTTCAGTCAAACCAGATTAGACCCCAGTGAGGAAAAACAAACAACACCAGGTGTTCAGCAGCGGCAACGACTCTCAAGAGATCCTTGCCGTGATGAACTACAGCGCACAAAGCAGCAGAAGAAAGCAGAGATACTGAGATCTACCAAGATAACCCAAATGCCAGGGATGGGCTTGCAGAAGTGAAGCTACCGGTGGCAGGGCAGGCTGAGCTCCCCAAGGCCGGGTGCTCCGCAGTGCGGGTGACCCCACGTCCCGGCCCCTCTCCACGTGGCCTCCAGCTCGTGGCATCACAGCCTTGGGCTGGGGCCGGCTCTGCCGCCCGCAGGCGCCCGCGGAGCCCGGGCAGCCCTGTCACTGCTCCCGCAGTTCAGCTACAGCCGCTCCGTCAGACCTCGGAGCGGCGTTGTCGCTCAAAATGACAGTGGGCCCATTAAGGTTGCCACCAGTCAAATGCAATTTTAGATAACTCAGAGGAGGTGAAATCACTCACTGCGTGAATCCTGACAAATTGGCTATCACCTCTTTGCCTTTTTTTTTCTGCCCTCTTTTTGTCTTTATTCCTCTAAGTCACCACGTAAGCAGGTCCCTGCATTTTTGCTCTCCCTGTTAATGTACAAAGCGCAGCAGCGCGGGAGCCCAGTCAATCAGCCCGTCAGCGGGAATTAATGGCCGGTGGAAAGGCTGCCCGTGACAGATTGCGCCTTCACGTACGGCAAATTGGAAATGCAAGCGCAGGAGTCGGCGGAGGGAGCCACGGCAGCCTGAGGCCCTGCCAACCACCACGTGAAAAACAGCTGCAAAACTCACTGCAGGTCTCCGCAGGGCACAGGCAGGCGACAAGCCGGGTCTGACCCCAGGGTGCTATTTGCAGACACCCCAGCCTCGGAGAGTAGCTCGCTGTGGGGAAGAGAAGGAAGTGTTTCAGAACGACCTCACTATCTGCCAAGGTTTTCTGTGGTGGTGAGCGAGGCTGGCGCAGGCTCCGGAGCAGAGCCCTCCACCACGGCTTGCTCTGGGCCGCTCACCTCTCACGGTGGCTAACGGGAACCGAGAGCTGCTTTCCCAGCAGGGCGCACAGGCACTGGCAGGAAACCAGTGCTGCAGCACCCAAGGGGGCCTTAGATGGCTTCAAGTCCTCTTTCAAGCTCATAGGCTCAAGACAGCTTGGTTATAACTCCGTGGGCCTCTGCAGCACAGACTGGGAGTAAAAATCCCCTAGTTCTGGCTGCATAATACATCCTGCTTCCATAAAACATCTCCCAAATAGAAAAGCACAATCTGTCTTGGGGTTTGAAAGGATATTCCTCCTTCCATCAGGAAAAGGCAGAAAAGCTGAGTAGTGCAGAAGCACGGGAGCACCCGAGAACCACGATCTGGTTGTCTGTAACAACAAAGTATTAGATCTACCAACTTGCTAAGGTTGCATGTGGCCAGATCACACCATCTAAAAGATTTTCATGCCATGGAAAACAAACAGTAACAGAAACAGCCTCATTCTGAATCCCTAACCCTTTCTCCACCTCTCACATGACAGTTTCTGCATATTAAAACAGTGTTTATAGTACCCAGGCACACAGGGAGACACATTCAGTTCATCACAAAACGTATTTGCTTGGTCGTGTAACCAGCAGAAACAAGAAAGATGGAGTTTGGAGCTCTGAAGTCTTCTACACGTTTTATAGCATCCGCCTTATCCAAGATGTCACACACACTTCTTGTTTATATAAGAACATAGCTAGGAAAAAATTGATCATAGTCACGGTCTGAGATGCTCATAGTCTGCAGAGAACCTAAGGCACTAGGTACGAGCGTAGCTGTGTCTACTCACTTGATTATTCCCGAAGACTTCTGTGCCTGTACCAAAACAGGAGTAATCACCCTGCCAGTAATAAACTTGCTCTTTTTTCCTATCGTTTCTGAGCCATCCCAAACAAAATGCACATATCCCGCTTCAGGAGTCTAATTTCTGCAGGATGGAATCGAATTACCTTTTCGAAGAAGGGACTTCTGGCTAGCACTCTATTTAATTCATCCTGTCAGCGTGTGCTTTAGTGCTCTGTGGGGGAGACTGACTTTGTCCAAGACTGATGCTCTCTGCTCTATAAATTGAATCCACTGATGCATAATTGAGCCCTTGACTACATAAAGTACTTGCTTCAGCAGACCCTTCTCTTGCTGTGCTTTAATGGGGAAAAACAGATGTTTTCTGGATTTGAAGGGAAATGAAGAACTGAGTGATCTGAACCAAAGAAGTGCAGAGCTTCTCCAGAGTTCTACACAAGTAGGTAACTCTTGGTGCATGCCACGTAAAGCCTTTGATTTCAACCGTTTCGCTACTTCTTTCTTCCATTTTCCATATTTTTAAGTATGTTCCGCTGGAAGTGAAAAGCAGATAATGTTTATATTGCAGCACTAATTGCTTCTGGTTTTGGAAAGACAAGAACCAGATGCAGCTCGGCACATGCTGTAAATCTGTACATGTTGGTGAAGCTGCAAGTCTGCCCTGGAAGCAATCTAGCAAGTCTGGAGCTTTCTATCAGAGTCTGGTTTGTCCATGGATCACATGCCCCACATGCAACTGCAACACTTAATCTGCAGAAAGGGATATCTCATTTATAATTGATGAATAAAAGTATCAAGGGGAGGCTCACTTGCTTTTTCCTTGCTCAATGCTATCGGAGATAATATCATGATTGATTATTAAAAGAGGACACAAAGCAGTGAGCAGGTGCTCTGTGCAGTATGGATTATGCTGTAGCATAACCCATATTAAGTGTGGATATGCTTCTATATGCTGAAGTGCCCAGCATAATAGGGTCCAACTCTAATTCATTCCTGAGACTGTGCCATAGTACATCTAACAGAGCCACTAAAATGGTCACCTATGGACATTTACCACTCAAGCAAGTTTTCTATTTGATGAATCTCTGCCAGCATCAACACTTATTTCCAGCAGAAGCGTGGGCCTAAAAGCTTTGCAAGGGAAAAAAAAATATGGTTGGAAAGGACCTTCAAGATCAAGTCCAACTGCAAACCAATCATCACCATAAAAGAGAAAACAATAAACAGATGTAATTTCAAATAAAAAATAATTAGAATTCTGCAAGAGTTACACTTAGATCTCCACACTGCTCTTATAGAAGTTTGCCATTATCACAAGCTTTCAGCTTTCCTCATTCAGGTGTTATCAAGATGATTAATTGTGGCATTTTTCTAACACTGCTGATGACAGCAGCACATGTAAGTTAACACGATTTTCACTCAGTAAGAAAATGGGGATGTATCTTGTAAACTTGGTACAAATTTAACTTCATTCAACCCATTAACCTGGGTCCTCTGTGTGCTGTGGAGCTGCAGAGAGCGGCAGAGGTCACTGCACAGCAAGGATCACGCCCGGCTCTGGCTGCGCAGCTCCGGCCCGGCCGCAGCTCAGCGGACTCACGATATTGCAGCGCAGGGCTCCCATCGTTAAGGGGGCCTAACACCATGTGCTACAGCTTGGGTTATATTGGTGCCTGGGTGAAGCACGCTGGAATTCAAAGGAAGCCCCATGTGAACACGTTAGTGATGCTTCTTTGGCAGGATAAACACACAGGCTGAATTTTTGTCATTTTTGGAGGGGACACAAGCTGAAAAGCCCCAAATCAAACACCAAGGAACTCCAAAGTCTCATAGTACTATACCTTCCTTATAAAGTTTTGAATTAACCTTAAAGTTTTGAATTTTGAATTATGACATATGTGTAAGCAGCACATACTCACTGTGGGGCGATGAGAACCTGCGGGCTGAGCACAGGAGCTCAGACGCTCGGCACAAACCTCCACGTGACTGCAGCCTCTTCTGCAAGTGCAAAAGGATATTTTTGTCCTTCTCATTTTCTTTTGTAATTCTTTAAAAGTTAAGAAGAAAAAGGGAAACCCAAAAAGCTCATTTTCCTCTCCTAACTATCCTAATTGTGATTGAAATGCATCTATAAGAGGCTAAAGTCTACTAGTTCTACAGTTTCTAAGGACCCTGAAGTCAAACAGCAAAACTGAGTCTCCAAGATCTTATAGCTAATATTCACTAGAAAAATTAGTTTTCTGAATGAAAATACATGTTTTAATGAACTTTATTTCTCATACCTTTGCTCTTTTAATACACACCAGCTCTTGTTTCTCTGTATCTTTCAAACAGACATCTATTTGCGGCATACAAATACACCAGCCTGAGAAAGGACCAGCTGTGCATGGGGTGCTCCCTAGAACCAGTTTTTACACAGAACAGTTTCTCCAGTTGTTTTATATGTACGTATATACACACATACACACACAGACAAAGCTGGAGACAAAGAGCAGAAACTCCCTGGGAAGACAAACAGATGAATTAGTGCTGTTAACAATGCTGATATATTAGATTAATGTATAAATTGGAAGCTCAAATGAAGGAAGCAGGTCATGTTATAGAACAGGCACAGACTGGGGGCTTGGGACATAACAGCACTGAAAGGACCCAGGCGCCCATGAGGGTTTTCCAAAGGCAGCACGAAGGCTCAGCCCTCTCCATCAGCGCCTGGAATTTTCTATACTCTGCTTTAGGGTCCGACGCTGCCTGTAGGGTCTATCTGTCCTTATAGCTCCCTCTGCCTGTGCATGAACCTGCTGGCTATCACACTCTTCCTCTTTCAGTCACTCTCCCCGCTGTCCAGCAGGTCTCAAATAATGCCTTGCGTAATAATTATAATGAAAGAAAACACTCTGAAATCAGCCCCAAATTGAAATATGAATATCACAGCCATAAATCATTCTTTTCCTTGGAGCCCACAGTGTGCTAATATCCCACTGCTTGTGGTGCCACGGGGCTGGAGAAATGCCCGAAAGCAGCAGCTGCTCTGCCCAAGGCTCTGCGGTACAGGGAGAAAAGAGGAAGATCCTCTTCTCCAGCACCACATCTCCCTCTGCCAGCGCCTGACGCATGAAACACAGGAGCAGCAACGATGCTGCCTTCATCAAGGGGACCTGCTGGCACTGTTGGGCCTCTCCCTTCGCTGTGCAAGGGCTGTGGGTGGCAACAGCACTGCCAGCCAAACCCAAGGTGCCAGAGCTGCCAGCTGGAGGGCGGCGCGGTGGGACCCGGCCCTTGCTGGCACCAAGGCACCGCTGCGAGGAGATACAGGGAGTGAGGAACATTCCTGCCCAGGCGCTCGTGTTTTCAGGCTCAGGCCATCAAGAGGTGACTCCTTCCTGCTTCTGTGTTTTCCTGTTTAATGAATGACTTGTCATTTACAGGTGGCCATCTGGGGACACTGTGCTTTGGCACATATAACAAACTGAATATATTACTAAGACATTGCAAGGAAGAATGAGGAAACGGGACCGTGTGGCGAGGACTGTCAGCATCCGCAGCTCACACTGACACTGCAGCTCACGCTGCCAAACTGCCTTAGTGAGCGACTACACTGAGAGCAACTGTTAACTGCAGGCAGGTTTCATTAAGCTTAGCAGCCATCTAGATATTTTTAATCCTCAGTCACTTACAGTGTTTTCAGGGCAGGTCTACGGGAAGCTGATGTGGACGGGGCTGTTCTTTTTGGAACATTCTTCATCCTGAGGCACAAAGATGACCATTTTTCCCCAAACCTTTCTCAGCACCGGACTCACGTTCGCAGCTACACTCACGTCAGGCCCGTGTGCTCGTCATGGGGATCTCATCAGGGTCTGTGTTGTGAACAAGCTGGGGTGAAGGAAAAAGCTTCATTAGGTGGAGGGGCAAAAAAATGCAGTCTGGGACAGAGATCCTGTAAAAAATGGTCTGCATTGGGTAAGAAAGAGAGGAACAGGGAAACCCAGGCAAAGCTCAGCCTGACAGCACATTAATTTCCAGCGCGTTGATCCCCTGGTAGCACGATGGCCTTAGAGAACCGCTCTGCCTAAATCCACGGAAGGAAGAAGGAATTTCACTGCACCCAGGGCACCCACCGCCCCGGGGGCTGCAGGGACCCAGGGCCCCCTCCTCGGGACGGGGCAGATCTTCACATCGAAGGACACAGCTGAGGTAAATGCTCTCGCAGATGCACGTTTGGTGCTTAAATGCAAAACTGAAAAATAAAGGAACAAAACTGAAGAGGGCAAACAAGTTCCTATATATCATTCTGCTGTCCCTTAAAGGCAAAACTGACCCAGAACATTTGAACTAATACAATGGAAACTTTATTTTTCCACAGCTCTTTTTATCAGGCAACTTTAAATAGCAGTAGCAACACTAGTGCCCCAAAGCCCTCACATGTGAAACCTGCCCCATTTTATACTCAGCAAACTTAGGCTACAGAGTTGCTGAAGGCAAATCCATCCTAAAAACAGACCAGCCTAGGAACATCCTGGGGGAAAGATCCTAATTCAGAGCCACGGTTGCAATGTTCATTGGCGCTAAGGCACAAGCTGACATCTGTGCAAAGAGGGGCAAGAGTTTTGCAAGCAGAAGTTTCTCTGCTTAAGGGAAGAAAGACTCAGGGAAAGAAATAATAAAATCTAGCTCTGCTGCTGGGCCTTGGAAGCACCAGGGTCCCAGTCTTGTGATGCTTTTCCCTCCCAGGATCATTCCCAGGATCATGCCAGTGTTTGTACCTTAGGAGTGGGTGCAGCTTCAGATCTGAAAGGTTCGTGTCAAAGGCAGACAGGCATTTGAAATCCTGCAGCTCCAGTGAGCTGAAGCTTTAATGCTGCAATTTGCTCTGAGCGAGTTGTTCTGGTGAAGTTTGCTGGAGCTTTTTAAATGTTAGAGCATCTCTTCACGTTGGTTAGCAGCCAAGAGCACAAGCATGAAAACGCCATTAGAAACGCTCAGAGCATAATTTGCCCATGCTTGTTGTGGAGTCTCATCAGGACCGCAGCGCTCCAGACAGTTAATTGAAGGCAAGCACTGAGCTTGTCGGGAGAGCAGATACAGAGCGTTCGGCAGAGGCGCTAGCGCCAGAGCAGCCCACGCTCCGGCCCGTGTCCACCCTCTGCAGAGCAAACCAAAGTGCCGTTATGTTCAGCGAAGCAGGACGGTGCCCTGGGACCTACCTGTGACAGGGACGCAGGGAGACCCTGCCTAGGGAAGGCTGAGCTAGCTGGAGGCCGCGCTGCAGAGCTGTGAAGCAGCCAGAGAAAAACACCTTGTCCTGAACAGCTCAAACAGCCACCCGGGGTGGGGGGCAGTGACTCGGGTTGGCTCCAGAGCTGGGAGGCAAAATTCAAGTCCTGCTTCAAAAGGTAGAGAGTTTAAAGGAGGGGAAAAGACAGCGCGCTGCTCCGTGTCTTCTCTCTGCGCTCCCTGGAAGTGCTTTGGCACAGGCAGCCCGGCCATGCAGCAGGTCAACTTCGAGAGGGAGAGAATTGAGTCACTCTGCAGCATTTCTGCGCGTGACGTGGAAATCCACAAATACAAGCGGTACCTAAGGGTGAATCAGAGCTGTCAGGTTTTCTTCCATTTCCCTCAGCACATCTCTGGGGATGTGCTGGAAAGGAGTCACGGAGAGCTCCTATTAAAGAGCCACTGACTCACAGAGGACGGAGCTGAGCCAGCCCATGAGTGCTGTAGCCCCACAGCATGGGATGCTGCTCAGCCCCACGTCCAGGCACACACCGACTCGCTGCTCTCCAGCAAGCCCTCCTGGCCTTGGCAAGGCCACAACATCCTGCTTTTCAACCTGTGACCTTCTCCTGTGAAGAGCCCAGCTCCCTTTAAAGAAATTCATTCCCCCTTTTTCCTGCAACTCCTGTACTTACTGAAACCATCCAGAGGTGACCACCCATCAGCAAGTTCGTATTAATGCTTTATTACTCTGGTGTTTTATGGTATCATTAGGAAAAAAGAGACTTTCCTTGCTTTATGATTTAATCAAGCCTCTTCTTTTCATACAGGATTTAACACTACTTCAGATATTGAGCTCATCCTGAGAGACTCCTTTGTGGTTGTTCTCCAAGCATCACTTTTGGGGATGGATTGTGCCAGCAGAAATAACTATAGAGCAGCTATTGCCACTTCCCTACTTGCTGCTACAATCTGACAAAATATTTAGATTACTTCAGCATTGAACTACAGCTATCTAAAGTCATGGATGCAAAAGGAGGAAAATAGAGAGAGGAAGAAGCCCTTCAGGAAAGCTATGCCACCACTGACCGGAATCAGCAAGAAATGAGCATGAATGTCTGCATTTATGTTCAAAGCATAGCAGAGCTGAACTGCCTCGCAGTCACACGACCGAGCAATTGGAGTATGGAGCTGGCTTGATTGGTTTGGTAAATGTAAAAAGTTATTTTAGAAGTTGAAACTAAATCTAACCACAAAGAGGTTCAGAGAGTTCATTCAACACTGCATGACTAGGCATTCAAATTCCATGCTTTTAAAGCCCAGTAACACTCACAAGGGTAAAACAAGGCGGATTATGTATATACGTAGCAACAGACTAAATTAGCTACTATCCCTCAAAACAAGTAATGCCAGGGTCATCATGACTGGGTCTGTGAGAACATTAGCTCAATATTCAGATGTAGTAAAAGGGCAGCTCAAATGACTAGAGTTACTACCAAGGAAAATGAAGCAAACCACGAGACAGGGGTTTGCCCCTGCAGAGATCTCCAACATACCTGCTTCTCGAGTGCTGCTGTTTCTTGCACTTTTCTCTAAGAAATTTACGTATCAGCAGCTGCCAGAGACTGGGCATTTGTCTCGAGAACCCCCTGGTTGCTCCACATGGTTGCTCTTATCCATGGGTTAATTACTAGTCACGTTTTCCTGCCTACAGTTTGGGGATGGGGAGAGTTACAACTGATGAAGGTAACAACACGGAAGCAGAGCTTTCCCTGCCCGCGTCCAGCGGCGCTCCCAGAGCAGCGGCTCTGGGCAGCTCTGCCCAGGGGCATCACTGACCTGGCTCCTCCTTGCCAGCCGCTCCCGGCCACCACGTGCCCAGAGCAGCAGTGGCGGGACCAATGCCAGCCAAGGAGGCGAGAGCCCTGCTGAGCCTGTCGGAACACAAAGGATTGAAGAGGAACTAAGAAAACCCAATCTTGTTTTGCTATTCCTGGAACTTTCACATAAGATCCATGCCACAGGGAGAGTCACGTCTGTTACAGCAGAGCTGCATATTTCATAGAATCATAGAATGCCCAAGGTTGGAAGGGACCTCAGAGGTCATTGAGTCCAACCCCCCTGCACACGCAGG
>JAVCKT010122768.1:0-20392 GCA_032273925.1 Rhynchotus rufescens
GTTCCAGGCCCCTGATCATCCTGGTAGCCCTGCGCTGGACTCTCTCCAGCAGCTCCACATCCCTCTTGTACTGGGGAACATATCCTACTATGAGTTGCAAGTTGGAAGCATCAAGAAAGACAGAAGTCATAGTACTACTTCTGTCTTTCCGTCTGTCTATCTGTCTATCTATCTAGCTAGCTAGCTATCTCCCAAGATATTTCCATTTGTCACATTGTTGTTGTTGGGAATTCAACTTTTTCTCGCACTAAGTAGCTTGGAACTAATGTACAATATCTCCCTTGCCCACACGTTTAGGTTTGCTAGGGATAGAGGATATGAATGAAAATAAATGATTTAAGAATATCACTGAAGTGATGAGCACGGTCTAATGGTACTACAGTTGCAAATATTTTTTTCCAAAGATGTGTCATAGTTCTAATGGCCATAATAAGATTTCTCTGTACAAAGTTAGTTATCACTCACAGCTAATGAGATATAATATCACTGGAATTACCAACTGTCCAACATAGATGATCTTCCAGGCAATTATAAATAAAGACAAGACTAAAATATAAAACTTACCTAATTTGCACTTTATGCCAGTCTCCATCATCCACTCTGGCAGTAGTACTGATGTTTCTGATTTCTACCGCTTCATCACATAAAAACTGGTACTGTGGAATGGGTAAAATGCTCTTATTACCTAATTTATAATAATTAAATGACTACAGGCTTAAAAACTTCAATTTAAAAATAGTAAATTATCTCATAAAATCTGGAACATGCCATGTACATCACAGGAAAATAATATTTCTTCAGAGAGTTGGATCAGAATGTCTATTGCACCAGGAATACAGAAACACACATAAATGTTTCTTAGTTTGCATGAAAGTGCTCTCATCTTTGTATACTGCACAGTTAGGCACTAGGGGCCTGATGTGCAAAGAATTTGACTGTCTGTGACTCAACTTAAATTAACATTGGCCACAGGTGAATTTCATTCACCGTTTTATGGCCTCCTTGCACTTCCACACACGTAATGTAGCATGTGAGCTGGAACATTTAGGAACACCATTTAATATCCTATTCTAATGTGAACAAGCACTTGATTTCATGGTTTGTCTACTTGTAATTGTGGCTTGATTGTGAGCTTAGAACCATTTATTCACTGGACTTTAAATCTGCACTTAATTCACCTGTTTTATGAATGTGTAAGTGAATTCAATTACTTTTAACATGGCACACTGTGAGATCTGAATAGACTTTGTCAATTAAAGCATTTTCATATTTTATGGTACTTATGATATGTTAGAAAAATATTTTTCTGCGTTATTGCCATGAAGACAAGTAAGATGGACTTAACGCCCCCAAAACATTCTAGACCTTGGATAACTTTCTGCCCCAATTAATCTCATTTTTCTGGATAATTATAATATAACATAGCAATAACTACATAGGAAAGCATAGGATATTTTTTTCCATATCCATTTAATTGTAATTTATATATCTTTATATGCATGATCTCGTTCTTCAGAACATGAAGGCCAATATAACTGAAAGACAGTATTCCTAATATTAATTCCACAATTCTTGAAGAAGAATATTAGAGCCAAACTTTTGGGAATGTCTAACAGAAATAAAAAGTAAAATGCATTATAAGAAAAGTAACTTCTCATTTAAATATCTTTTTATATGCTCTTTAGTATTAAAGTAACTTAAACAAAATGCCTTTATTTCTACCACTTATAAAGAAAAATCTAACAATTTCCTTATTTTTGGCTTTTAAGATGTACATTTTCTATGAGACATTCCTACATGATTCAATCCTCCTCACTCACCACCTCTTGTGAGATATATTAATCCCACAACACCTGATTTTGCCCTAACAAATGACAAATTTGACCACTTATCTTAAAATGTTAGAGAATATCAAACCCTTCTGCCCACATACTGCCTTCTGCTGTGGGAAGCAGGAAAAAAATCAAAATTCTTATCAAAGCATAAATGTTACTTTCTCCTCCTCCACACCATTACAGTATTTTGATGCCTTACCTGTAAAGTGCCGTTCTTGATGAACAGCTGAATTAAAAATCTCCCCACTGTTTCTGGACTCTGCTCAATATACAGAAGGAGTCCATGAGGATTATAAGTCTTAAACTCCAAATGGATGAAGTTTTGTGTGTTCAAACTCAAGCCTTGAAATTCCATGTAAGAATCACCATAGTAGCGAGCAAAACTGAAATCTGTAAATACAATTTTAAGGAAAAACAGTTAAATCTTTTATTTTCTTCTTCCTCCAGAGTGCTTCCTCCAGTTTGCAAATTCTTTTAAATCAGCTATGAATCTGAACATTTATGTTACTTTTCTTCTTTAAAAGACTAACTCTAAGAATTTCTAAAGCTGAACAGAAAGGTTTAGGCCAAAATTTATTAACCAGGCAGCTAGGATTAACAACTGAAAGGAAATGCTATGAAGATTTTTTTTTTAACAGTATTTTGGTGCTGCTACTTAGGAAATACCTAGCATTGATGAAGTATCATTTTGAAGAAACCTTTGGATCCACTCAAGTCAACAGTAGTGGTGTCCAAGTTAGACATTCAAATATTTTTTTTTGCAGCAAGAATATATACATTCATTAAAGAATGAGTCTGAGTGTCCTTGCAGAAATCACCACAAAGTATAGACAGGGAGGAAGACATGCACCAACTTGTTTATGAGTGGCATCTTAATGAAATATGTCAACTCTTTCAACCAAAATGAACAAAAAGATGTTAATGCTTGCCAGGGGGGATGCTGTGGCACGAACATTTCCACCTTGACTCCATTTAGCTTATCAGCATTAATAATCAAGAACCCCAATATCTCCTATACCCTGTTCCATACCTGGCAAGGTCAGATGCAGTTCCTTACTTAAATGGAAAACACATGCAAATACAGCTGCAATGATATCTAATGGCAGTGGAGTACACTCAAAAAGTGTTCTTTCCTTCATTCCCTCCCTTCCTTCTTTTCCTTTTTCTCTCTCTTCCTCCCTCCTTCCCTTTCTCATACCATGTCTTTACAAGAAGAGAATACTTGACATGCACACAGCTACAGAAGTCGAGAAATTAGTAGCCCAGACCCTGTCTCAAATACGTACTCATGCACTTCTTAACTATTCACTTGCTAATGTTTAAACTGAGCATCAGATAAGGACACATATCTTCTCATAAACAATTACAAATCTGTGTGCTCCTCCATACATGTGACATGGGAGGAGTACTTTAGTTATTCTCAGTTTAGTTATTTTAGCACCACTGCGATATTTCAATTTTTGCACAAGCAGAAATATAGAAATACGCCTTAGTTTCACTTGAAAGCTCACACAACACACAATTATTTCAGTGATTGACTTTATGCAATTCAAATAAAAAAATTAACAACTTTTACCCATCTTGTTAAAAACATCAGTAGAAAAATATGAACCTAGATACAATGCACAATACAGTAAGTGAATGATTCTATTTGCCTGGCTCAAGTTTAACTGAATCATTCAGACATCAATGACTTGAGTATCTTGAAAGGTCACAGACCACACTTCTATTTCCCATTTCATCTTCACTAACACAAACAGCAACAGCATATACTGTTAACTATATACAGCATACATATAACTATAAATGTTTAAATTCTGAACAGCAATCATAATGTGATAAAGTATATGGTATTAATATTGTCCTATTAATAATCCATTTACAAAGGTAGGTTGGGAGTCACTGTAGCCAAATCCCAAACACAGCTCTTACTAACAACTTACCATGAAGAGGTGAACAGAAAAACAGCAACAAACCAGTTATATACAAAGACATCCGCATACACACATACACACCATGAAATAAAAGAAACCCAAAATTTTAAGCAATATTAATGTGATAAAGATGACCTCATAATTTTAAATGTCTTTAGTCCTTCAAAACTCTGCTCTGAAAAATCCATCAGGATGTGTAAATTTCAGAAACAATTAAAAACACACAAAATTTGTACATAAAAACTCTTCTTTTTACTGGCAGAGCAATTCCTCTGATGCTTAAGGGCAGATACCGCTCTAGAGGATTTCCTCCAATGGTTACTTATTCCTTACTAGTTTGCTTTGCTGAATTCCCTACTGAGCGCTAATCCTTTCCCTGATTGCATTCTCCCTAAATTGCCCCTGCATGTGGTTTTGCTCTTCCCATAGACTCTGTTGCTTCCCCTACACCCGTGAGCTGCTGACATCTACCCAACTCTTTTACTCCAATGAACAAAAGATGCTTGAATCCAATGAGCAAATAATGAAACGCTTTTTGCATCTCTTTCCTGCACTCTTGATTCCTTCTGTCCCTTCTCATTTTTTGGAGTTGCTCAGCACACACACGAAGTGGATATGTGAGAACAGGTCAAAGACGTGTATGTTCTTTGGTGCTTTGTTGACATCAAGCACGTGAAGATCTGAACACTGCAGAAGAAAAATAAAAGGTGAGCCAAGCAGTGTACTTAAGATGCAGAGAGCTGTGTGCCCTCTTCTCTCCGATCCTTTTAACTTGCTATGACCACAAGTGATGCTACCTTGCAAGGCAATATACTCCATCACTCCAAGGGTTTGGGGCCCATTTGGCTTCTTAGGGGACATACATTCAGCCACTAACAAGAAAGCTTTTCAAAGTAAGCAGCTCAGTAGTAAAAATATTGCCACAGTCCTCTGCGTCCATTTAGAGTGAATGAGAGAAAGCACTCAAGAATATTCAGTCAGCTTCAGGGTTCTGTGAGGCCAATGAAAATATGCTGCTTGAATCACACAGAGGGCTAAGTTTCCTCACACAGTAGCTATTAACAGGGAATACACGCACGTTTTTTCCTCACATGACTTGTAACAACACGCAAGCTTTGCTTATACTCTCTCTACTGCACTTACAGACAGCTTTTCTATTTGATCTCTGTGCCTGGCTTCTTACATTGTTATTTGTTATAAAGCATAGCGCTCATAACCCTGGCCTTTCAGAGAAAAGAATCCCAAATCCCCCCTGCATTTTATCTTTCACTCTGCATGTCGAACACTCGCTTTCCTCAGAAGCAGGAAGGCCCTTTGACCTGTAAAATCAGATCCGCTGGGTAGGCACGGCCCTGCACTTCCTTGTGTTTACAAGAACCCCCATTAATGCCGGAATGCCGAAGGCCACGCGGCCTTGCCACGGTGTTAAGCGTGTACGCGGGCAGCTCGGCCGCCTCATCGGCTGACAACTGCCACTAACCCTGCCATCATCTGCGGCCTTTCCTCCGTTCCAACCTCAGCTTCAGCACTGAAAGCTTCAAATTCAAAACTTATTGCAAACTATAAGGTTTTTAGTCTCATTTTTAAGGGCCAGGGGAGCTAATGAATATCCTGAATACGTTCCTCAGCCTTTTGGACGACAAAGCTTCTGTCTCAAGCAATTTGTGTGGCATTTTTATTACACTGCAGCACATTTTATCCTTTTTTTTTTTTTTTTTCCCCACTTGTGGACACATCTTCTACATTATTCACTGTTGTTTTCATTAGAAATAACTTACAGCATTCAAAGAAAGGCATAGTTTGGCAGCATTGCCTGCTGGAAGGACTCTCATGAAAAATACAAACAAGTATTTTATTTGGAAAGCTTATTTTCAATAAAGACAGAAGAGATTTCTTACAACAGTATATGACAGAGGTCATAAGAACATTATGTTTGTGTAGGCCTGGAGAATTTCAAGTAGAAAAAAAAATTAGGGAAGCGAAATGAAAGCAGTGTGAGGAGGACCGTTCACCAGGTCAGCTACTGAGCATCAGGCTTATCAGGCGCTTCCAGCAGTGGCCAACAGCAAGCGCTTATGGAAGCAGCATGTGGAGAGCAAATCCTCCTCCCAGAGTAGCCCTGTAGCTTCCAGACGGAATAGTGTGGTGCCTTCCCAAGGCAGGGTCTACAGCCCAGCACTGTGTCTACCTACTAGGTACTGTTGCCAGTGAGTAGGGAGGCCAAAACCATAAGCACAAACGCATGTCAAATGCAAACACTCTCTGCTAAGGCATTGCCACCATTTAGAACACATCCTTGTTCTGAAACGTACCAACCCTTAATGCCATTAGACATCTCATATGCCTTATGTGCTAATGAACAACCATCGCCCCTCTCAGGGTACTTCCCCCCAGCACCTCTGGGTCCACAGGCCTCAGCCCCTGTCCTTGGCTGCCATTTCCTGGGGGCACCAGTGGCTGAGGATGGTGGTCAAACAGTGGCTGGCAGTTCATGATCTCTGGCAACAGAAATAAGAGCTGTTGGATCATGTAAAGGTCAAGAAGAGCTTTGGCTGTGGTTACAATGAGGCCACAGAATTAAAGATTCCAAGAAGAGTAAGATAAACAGCAGAATCACATTGAAAGAACAAATTTTAGCCTTTTCCGGGAGCTGCTTAGCCAGAATCCATGAGAAACAGACCTGGAGCGCAAAGGGGCTAGGAAGGCTGGCACATCTTAAAGTCAGACCAGTGACTTTATGATGACCAGCATGATTTTATCCACGCATGAGATGGGCCAAATGCAGTGTGTTCACCCACATGAGTGTTCAAAGAGCTGGAGTGATAATATTGTGTGAACTTGGCAGATGCTACAGCCATCGTCAATAAGGGCACGATGGAGGATCCAGGAAGCTACAGGCTGGTCAGTGTCATCTCAGCCCCTGCCAAGGTCCTCTTACAAGTCCTCTTAGAAGCTATTTCTAAACACATCCAAGGCAAGAAGGTGGCTGGGAGGAGCCAGAGTTCGTTTACCATGACTGGCCAACTTGCACTGGTTGCCCAGTACAGAACTGTAAGAAAACTCTCTGAACTGCTATCACATATGTGAGGTGTTAGCTTCAGAGAGAATCACAGTTCTAAAGTCTGTGGCACAGGTTAGTCTTCTGGATTACTATAATCTAATCTGTTTATCTTGAAACTGCTGATAATAAAAATTATCAACACTGCAGAGTAAGAAGAATTCCTTTCAACCAACACAGTCATGTAGAAGTGACAAGCTGTGCCACCACTGATGCATCCTGTGAAGAAAAGAGCAGTACAATCTCTGATAAGAATTTCTTACAGAAAATAAATCAGGAAAATATAATTATACTTAATTAGCACTGCCTGCCATAAACTCTAACTTTGGCCTTTTTTCATTTTTTTTGAGAAAGTGCTTTGCAGATAAGAAATGCATTAACAAAAACTAAACTAAACAAAAAGCCTAAATTTCAATAACACTACTTAATCATGAAGTTATTGAAAAAAGAGGGGAGGAGATTTTCACAAGCAGTCTTTCATAGTGTGAAAGCTGCTTAGTGGGAGTTCCACTTCTAACTGGAATTTATGTCTTTAATAAAGTATTAGTATTCAACACCCTGGAGAAGATTTTCAAACAAGAACTCTATTGTCAGTTATAGTTAAATATTTTATCAAAACTTGAGTGTATCCAACCTATGCACCTAATACCTTTAAATCATTTCCAACACTTAAATGCTGTTTGCATTTGCTTCATTCAATTTTTTTACTCTACAATTGTGTTTGTATCTATATTTTACTAGATGTTGGGAATTCAGTTTTTCCAGATATGCGTTACCTTCTCCGTACTAACAATATGTATGTACAGTTTTAATGATCTGACAATAGAAAACTTTTATGAGCCAGTGTGATTATTCTTCAAAATTGAAGTACTGCCACCATCAACAGTCAGGGGACTAGAGCCCATGCCCTGCATGGAGAGGCTGAGGGAGGTGGGCTTGCTTAGCTTGGAAATGGGATGGTTTTGGGGGCTCCTAACAGTTGTCTACCAGTTGGGAGGGTTATGAAGGAGATGGAGCCAGGCTGTTTAGACATGCACAGCAGGACTACAAGAGACAGCGGTCGTAAATTGAACCGGGTAATGTGTTGGGGTGGAATCATCCTTCCTGTCCTAACTGTTAAAAACAGTGGATGCCTTCCCAGTTTTGAGAACTCTGCCAGAATCTAAAAGCAGGGTGAATGAATAATATACTCTAAAACTTGCAGTTCCTTGAGGTTTTGCATTTAATGAGTCATGTTAATGACTCCCTTGCATTCTATGATGAGGCCAATCATCACAGAGAGTCCCAGAGTCACAGAAATAGATTGTCAAGATTTATCTTTACTCTTTTAAATACAATAACTTATTCATTTTCTATCTGTAATCAGTATGTTAAAGTTTTTAGCTTATTTTCAATTGAGTATCATGTTTGTTCGTATGTTTGACTTAGCCTTTTCAAGTGAAGTACCTTAAAGAGAGAAGAGCCCAGTGACTTCTACCCATTATTCTTGTTTCTATTGCAGAAATTTCTATTGCAATGTGCTCTTACTCTGTGATACGTCTAACCTTTGTTTCCACCTAATATACCCACAGTTACAGTGAACCTGTGTTTTATTCTGTCAGAATTCTGCGTTGCATGACTAGTAGAGAATTATAGTTATGTTTTTCTCTCAAAGTTGAAATGTTCTCTAATGCGGCATGCTATATAACTATAAAACATGGTTAACATCCAGAACTGTTTCCAGTGGAGCCCATAAGTGGCTCTCAGGCAAAGAAAAACAAGTTATGAATAAATCCTCATTTGTATTCCTCTGTCACGCTTACACAGAGGTACAGATTTGAATACACTGCAAAATTCTTCAAAAAGAAAAACGGCTATTTTAGAGCTCCTGTACTATCTCACAATATCTATGCCACCAATCTAAATGTACACAAGCCATACATGCACAAATGTGCAAATACAAAACAGCTCGCTTAGAGAGATAAATTCAGACCCCTTCTGGGGGGTCTGAACCATGAAATTCCTTCCCTTTTCCTCCTTATTATTGCAGTTTTCCTTTCCCTACAAATGCATCAGTCAGGCCCATTGATCCAAGTTTTGATTTTTTACTGCTTTAGATGAAAAAGTCAGTCTGCAGTTCACAGGAGAGTGTGCCCACATGTACCCCTTTGGGCTGGTTACAGTGAGACCTGTGCTTACCCTCTCTGCTCACCCCATAAAGGGGACAATTGCCTGCATTTTCTCTTATTTTTCAGTTCTCCATTCTGTTTAGGAGTTATAAAATACAATTGGAGACAAACAATAAGAAAGATCAATATGTACCAGATTTTCTTACACAATACATTTTTTCAAATGCTTTTCTCAAAAGGATTTATGTGCACAGCACAGCTCTTTAGAAACCAGACAGGTGAAAGGCATCCATGAATTCCACACAGACTGAAACGTGGAGATTCCTAATCATACAAATAGTAACTTTCTATAATAGAGACATGGAAGTGTATGGAAATGTATGGAAGTGTAGGAAAAACTCCTTAAAAAAAATAAAATGAATCTTTCTATTATGAACAATATAATGCTCTTTGGTGCTTCTAGTAATAACGAACTAGTTCAGGGTTTTTTTTTAATATTCAAAAATACAAAATTAAATCACAGGTTTCTCTAAGTTATTAATTATATTTATCTTAAAATACTAAGTATTATAGAAGACAATCTACCAGAAAAAAAAAAACAATAAAATTAAAAAAAAATAATATTATTAGCTCAAGATCTATCCCTTTTATATGACTCATTGAGGTCAGTGAAAAAGATTCTGGAGAGTTTTCCTTGGAGAATAAGGACTACCATAGTGAACTATGCCAAACAATCTGGACTATACCTCACACTGACATATGGTTCGAAAGTATAAAGCTAGATAAGTCCGTTTCAAACTAAACGACAATTCTCACAGGAATTGCATCTTGGACAACTGTAACACATGGGCCTTTAATTTTGAATTCAGAGAACTCTTGAATTACTTTGAAATTAATTTAGGATGATATTCACATCAGATGCTCAATCTTAACCTCTTTTTGGGGAGTTTCTCGACTCCAGGCTCATATGACACTATTTACAACATGACTTTTCACTCTTCTTTTGCTCACTTTTTTTGCTGCTTTCAGTTACCAGACATCTTCTACGTCCTTTGCCCTCAAACATGTGTCAAGGCCCTCTTTAATGTCTTCTTCTTTAGCAAATCTTTACTGGAATCTAATGTAAAAGAATCTTCTGGTATCTTCCATTGATATTTAAATTATACTGACAGAAACACTTACTCTAAAACCAACACTACAGAAGCCTGTTATGTAAAATAGAGGTTAACTGACCTAATGCATTTGAAAATATTTACAGCTTTCTTGCCTTTGCATTTACTACCGAAAGGGTCATATTAAATGTTTTTCCTACTAGCATTACTAAGAAATGAATTCCACCAAAATTTCGACCAGAAAATGCAAGTGCACCACTTAATGGAAAAAATGCTGATACTGAAACAATTTCAGGAGTATTTTTAGACCCAAGATATGTGTAATACAGCTTAGCTCAGGTCAAGGCCTGTAGGAATGAGAATGTAATCAAAACTGTGAAGCATTTACTCTACTAGGTTATAACACCAGAAGTGCTTTAAGCTACGGGTGAAGATGAGAAAGTCCTGGAAGTTCCTAGCAGTATATGTGACAGGAATATCAGATACCACCTTGCCTCCCCTTCCCTTCCCTCCCCTTACAGGTATATATAAACCAGTTGATAAATTAGTTGATTAGTATACATTAAAAATAATCTTTTACCTACAGATATTCACATATACACAGACTGTGAAGAACTAAGAAGATTTTGAATCTTGGCCCCTCCCTATCAAAATCAGGAAAAACTTGCTTTTTTGGAGTTTCTTACAATTAGACTTTAAATAGAGCTGAACTAATTTTAAACTCAGCTGTTTTAAAGATCACAGCCAGTATCAATAGTCACAACATGCATATAGAATAGCTTTAAAAATATCCGTTTTAGTATTGCCATAGGAAGCAATAGACAGAAGACAGTCATTTAAACAACATTATTCTCTGACTAGAAAACAAACAAACAAACAAACAATAAAATCCAGAAAAAAGCAGTATTTCCATATGGCCAAATTCATCAGTAGAACAGATCCATGTTAAAAATTTTCTTTGTGATAGTTTTGTTCTGTTTTATGATGCATAAACCTCCTTTCTCCCCGTCCTCCCAAAAAAGAAATGAAAAATAACAACCAACCAAACTGTGAAGAGTAGCACAGACTACTCAACTATTTGAGGCTGTCTAGTGAGAGGGAGGAGGTCACAGAGTGAGACATTCTCCATTCTGTGCTTTTGCCAAAAGAATGCACTACGCTACCCAACTTAGTAGAAGGGTATTAGAACTCTCTCCAAATCATTTGTTCTTGTGGTAGGCAAGGAGCCAACTTGCTAAAGCAATTTAGCAATTGAGCTCAAATTTGCTTAGCACAGGCCTGATACTGAAGTGGTAATCCAGGGATTTGGTGATGAGGACTTTTGATGAGGGTGCGTCTTCCTGCTGGTGAAGAAATTCTGATAGAGTTGTAGGATCAAAACTAAAGTTGTAGGATCAAACTCCTGAAAACAACCTCTCCCCCAGTTACAACTGAAAAACTATATCAGGATGTTACCGTAAGGCTTGCACAGTAGTTAGATTTGTTATTAATAGTTTATAGTAGTTACTTTTATCTAGAAAGGGCACACAAATCACTTAAAATGACAACTCAGCTTTATCTTCTGGGTACTTATAAGCAAATATATTGTATTTACTGCAATTTCAACTTCACAGAAGCCTGAATTTGCCCAACAAGGTTGACCTATGTTGCAATTTAAATGGTCAAATGGGCAGGTATGTCAGTCACAGAGTCCTGAATGTACGGGATCTAAAACAGCCCAGATATTGCTGCTGTACTATTAAACATGAGTAACATTCACAATGTGCCTTGCCCCGTGCTGTCTTCCCAAATCAAGCTGATGCCTCTGCTTCTAAGAAGGGAAGTCATGGTTGTGAAACAATGTAGGAGCCTCTTCCAGTGAGACTGGAGTAACTCTACACTCTATATAAAGTATAAGAAACTCTATACTCTATATAAGTATATACTCTATATAACATAGAGCATAGACTTCCATATTTCTCTGCTCTTCCCTTCTCGAAAATGTTTTGGCAGTGAAAATGTGGGATTGTCTTAGGAATAAAGTACCAAAGCACTTGGCTCAGATGGCACTGAGTGTTATTTCTACTTCCTCCATCACGCTCTGCCAAGTAGCAGGTGCCCATGGACCTGCTTGTGATCCTGTATCCACATTACTCCTGGGAGCTCTCGCGAAGGGATGCATGACAGCTCGACAGCAACAAAATCATAAGGGAATGTTAAAACTCTCCTTTATCATTCATAACATTATGATGAGACCCAATAAAGGCTGTGTTAGAGAGGTGAAGATGGCATCTCATTTTCCTTTCTGAGCCACAGTGGTCTAGGGTCTGTTAATGCAATAAGCACTATGAAAACAGATGCTCTCATGAATATTTAAAATATAAATAGAGAATGAATCATTAATAATGCCACAGACCAATGTCATACCACATAAAATTCAGTGATGTTTTGAAGGTCACACAAATGAAACTTCAGTTAAAAACAGGATCAGGAAACTGGATAGATATCATTTATGGAATGTAGCCAATGAGAGAATTGCACAACTCAAAATCTAAAATAAACAATTCATAAATCATATGCTAAAAGAGGTCCCAAGACACCTTCCCCCTCCTGCTCTGAATGTGATGTAGTCACTTGCAAGATATAAATGCAAAATCCTTATTTGATAACATTTTATTGTGTGGACTGGCAGCTCAAAGGATGGGAAAGATTCAAACTCATAGGTAGTTCTGTTTGAGTAACTCATTTCAAACTGTACATTTATAGTAATTTCTATGCTGAAAAATTAAGTTCCTATTTGGAATTACTGGTGGTAATATATGGTGTGTGTGGAATGTACTGGTGGAACAGTATATTTCCCGTATAGAATATTTCCCGTATAGAATATATAGAATATGTACCTCCTGAATAAAGTAAGCCATAGTGCAAAGAGAAGCCTTCATGCAAATATTCTCTAGCAAAGATTTTTCTATGAATCATGAAGATAAGATTCAAGCATGAAAAGACATGCTCACTTCTTTATCACAACACAAAAAGAAAGTGAATGGCAAAGCTAGCTGAGAAGATATAACTGATTTAGATTAATGTCTTGAAATGCTAGTTAAATGGCAGTCAGGGCTGTCAAAAAAGATCAGCTACCCAGACTCTTCTGTTTTTGCAGTTAAAAAATACCGGCAAAATGGTTGCTATCAAGGTAATTAATATGGACAATTAAGATGGCAAGATAGAGACTTTGCTTTTGGATAAACTGTAAGAGGAACATTGATCACATTCTTAAGACCCATATTTATACATGACGTTTTCCTAATGAATCTCAAAAAAGCAGATCTGAGGACAACAACAGAACCTCAAAATGCTGATCCAAAGACATGTATGGAGCAGAGAAGATGCTGAAAGTAGATATCCACCCTCAAACACACACATGAGCCAGGTAAGAAAAAAGGAGCTATTGCGATCAAAAGAAACAAGAAGTGATGCGTAAAAGACAGGAAAGGAGCCTGGACTTTCCTATAAAAGAGTGGTAAGAGGTGAAACAGAGTAAGAAGTCACAGGAGCAAAGACACTAAGGGAAGCTGAGAGGAAGGTAAGTGTTAGGAGCTGGAATCTAAAGAGGAATATAGACAACATTCTGAAAACATGAAAAAGATGGGATTCTGAGAACTCAGGTGGAAGTTTATGGAAAGTGGTTCTTGCATGTGGCCATGTGCAACAGCAGGGCAGACAACATGCAGAGGCCCTGATGGCCTTAAGCTCATGTCTGCATTAAAATAAGGTGAGACAAGTAGGGACAGACGTCCCATCACAACATAAAACAGCTTTATCTCTAGGGGAAAAATTAAAAGAGAACTCATTTTCCAGGGAATATGATTACTTTGGTGAATGTGCAAGAAGAAAAAGGAAATCCTTGTTACGCACTCCAGTTCCTACCACAAGCAAAACATCTTTCATACTAAGATGGATAGTATACATCCACACATTAGAAATCTGCAGTCTCATTCCACTTGATGTAAAACATCGACTTCTCCTGAATATTCCAAGATGATCCATTTACAATTCTGTATTTCTTTTTTTTTTCTATGTCTTTCATTATAAAACAAAAACTAACTTAAAATTTGAAATGCTATCAGTTTCTCTGCCCTGATTTTGCACGTGCTTTGGCCCAAAACTGCAGAAATCTGCTTTGTTAATGTACTTACCACTCAGTCATTCTTTTGCTGCACTCTAGCCTGAAGGGCTGGAACATGGTGACTACTCCAGAATGTAGGAGACTGGTACACAGTTTGTGCTGTTTTCACACAGTTCTTGTCTGTCTGAAAAGACTGGGCTTCCAAGCACAAGGGACTTTGCATAGGGCATTCACTAAAAAATAACCTCTTCAATTACTAGCATATCATGAAATTCTACATGACTATGAACATTTATTTTGCCTAAAAAATGTTGCTACAGCTGTAAATGTCAAAGAGAAAGAAAAAAAAAGGAAAATTAACAGTTATTTGTGCTAGAGGCAATTTCATGTGGACAGTACAGGTTGTGTTAGTATGAATGAAAGGAATCTCTTCGTCAGAGGGGGTGTTTTCATCTCATTTATCCTTCCAAAAATCAGAAAGTAACTCTGATCACCTTATCTTCCCTTTCTAGAGGAATCCCCCACTGATAGTTCACTCCATTCCAAAACAAATCTCTAAAAGAATGGAATGAAAATACTCTGAAAATATTTATTTTTCCAGTATTGACTACAGAAAGATCCTAGATGACGATCTTGTATTAGCATATAAGAGCTGGAAAGTTTGTGATATCTAATACGTCCTGCCTGAGAAGTTTGCTGAATTTTTTGTTGAGGTTTTATAAATCTTTGTGCATCCAGATAGCACAGCCACTACAACTATGAGTGTGTCTTAGGAAGAGGCCTTTACTTTATGAATTTGAATGCACCAGAGGTCTATAATTTAAGCTCATGTATCTCCTAATGTGCATACTGACTTTTAAAATAAAAACTGGACATCAATATGCTGGTTAGAGAGGAACCATTCCTTCAACTTGACTCTCATTACTTAATAGTCATTTATTTGTTTGTGTTGCTGAAATGATATTACCTAGATAGAAAACGGGGTATTTTCTATATTTTTACAAAGCACTATTATTTAAAACAAATAGTCTGTGCAGTTACCTTCTAATAAAGGAATCTTTGTAAACAGAAAGAATATAAAATGCCATCTTACCCGCTTCTGGCAATGCCACAAAATGTAAACACCAAGACAGAAACATCTGAGAAAATTAAGGAAGGACTTGGGCATTCAATTACAGTTTGTGTAGGAGCTGGAAATAGTCACATTTCACAGCCAAACATGTCCAGAAATCTCTGTTCTTAGCTGCAGTTGTGCTGAAAAGTTACGTGTTTATTCACTATTCTGCCTACTTTGGTAAGATGCTGAGTATTTCCAGCTAAATATACTTGTTAACTGTGACACAAATCTAAAATTCACCTCAGGTGAGCCTAGTGTGTACCTGTCCCACATAAAACATCACTTAAGAAAACCATCTTTGTCCCTGATGCCTCCAAGTAAAGATTACTCAGGAAAAGAACACCACAAATTCTGACTTATTCTGAAATGCCGCAGAGCAGCCGTCACTGAGGATTTCTTGGTAAATACTGAAAGTCGTTTTGACCAAAGCAAAGAGAAAAGGAATTGGCAAAAGTAAATTGGAGCTAGAATACATTTCATTTTATTTCTTTAGAAAGTCAGACAGCAGTTTTTATCATATATATAAAAGGATGAAAAAGAAATATTTCTGCCAAATAAAATTAAAAAAACCACATTATCATGAATACAGTGATATTTCCTTTACCCAAATCTACTTAAAATATATCCAAAATCCAAGTCTGAATCATTAGAAGTGTTCTCCTAGGCATGAAATACAAGCAGTTTGAAACATGTATTTTCAGATATTAAAAATAAAAAAAAAGTATAGCTACCTCTTATACATTCTTACTGAGATATGCTTTTCACCAGAAACATTTGTATAAAAAACACTTGCTGTCCATAAATACTATAGGATATAGAATATAGGAGAGAATATAGGCTATAGAATATAGGATTTAAGATTTATTGCTTTCAATTGCCACCCTGTCAGAACTAACAAAATCGTTACAGCACATTTCCTAGCAACTGCAGCGTGTGCTGTGCAAGCTTTTTAGGACACAGTCATTGATGCAAAGCCTGGAATACAAAGGCTTTCTGCAGACAACTGGCATCAGCACAGCACATATAGATTTAGAGAGCACCATACATTATGGCAGTTTGCAACGCCTGTATTACTTAGGATAGTCTTTCTAGCATTAGTGGAATATGGAAAGCACCAGTTATAATCATTGTTGATGCCATCCTCTCTATCGATTTTCTATGTGGTTTTCTTTATGTGGCTTGTTAAAAGACTGCACTTCTGTCTCCCCACAGGATCAGAAATTTATAGTCCTTGTGGGTAAGCAAAGTAAAACTCCAAGTTAGCGAGTTTTGATTACACTAAACATTTCCAAGTGAATTATCATTACCTGAAATAATACAGAAATGTTGGGAGGACTGAACAGAAAGGGAAAAAAAACACTCCACAATTCAGGACACATAAAGGATAAATCCAACATTTATTACAGCCAATCTGCAAGGTATTTTTATTGTTGAATTTCAGAGATTTGCGTATTTTGAAGCTAACAGATCCACAATATCACAAATTCATCTTTCACCTTCAAATGTTCCTGCTTAAGGGAGGAAAAAGTAAAAGCCCATCAACCCATTAACTTTAACATTAAAGTAAAGCTCCATCATTAATGATAGTATTAATATTTACATCCTCAAGAATGATAAAGTTCTGTGGCCAATGTTTTTCATTAACTTCATTACGAAGCTTTTCCTTCTCCATGGGTATAGCAGGACTTACTAAGGCACTTACTAACTTTTATCAGCTTGTTAAAACCTGAACCATAAATTGGACTGGTGTTTAAAATTTGTGTATTATAATAGTGTAATTAGAATCAGCTTCTTACTTTACACAGAAAGAGTTAGAAGAGCTTTCATACTGATCTGCACTCCCTGCTTTGTGTGCAGCTTTAATTTTGAAGGACTTAAATACCTTACCTAAAGCACAAAGCAGGCTTTCCTAACTGTAGACTGGAGTGCTGAGCTTCTCCTGTAAGCAGCAGCAGCAGCTACATTTTCTATCTGCATATGGACAACAGGGGCATTTAAATACATGGCAGCAACTCACACATGCACATACATTACTACCAAAGCAACAAAGACACTCTAAAACCCCTTTGCCTAAAGAGATTTACCATAAAGCTCTAATCCCTCATATTATTATTATAGAATCACAGAATCACAGAATGGCAGAGGTTGCAAGGGACCTCTAGAGATCATCTAGTCCAACCCCTTGCTCCAGCAGGGACACCCAGAGCATGGGGCACAGGGCTGTGTCCAAGTGGGTTTGGAAGATCTCCAGAGAAGGAGACTCCACAACCTCTCTGGGCAGCCTGTTCCGGGGCTCTGTCACCCTCATTGTTAAGAAACCTCCGTTATTTCCATTATTATGGATCATATGCATGTGTTAATAACATCAGTCTGCATAAGTGAACACAAAATCAAGTGGGAGAGACCAAAAGCAAGAAGTCCAAGACTTCTAGCAGCAGTCTAGTGAAGAGGGCTGTCAGCTGGAGAAACCTTTCAGGTATGTTTTAACAGGATTTGGACTGGAGGATTGCAACCCTTCCAAAGGTACAAGGAAAAAGAGACATTACACTGTCTTTTAATGGTAAGAAATCAGATGGTATTAGAAGAATCTGTCTTTCTAGGATGGGGGCTGAGAAAAGAAAGTAAGAATAAAAAAAAAAAGAGATGCATTTACAAACGAGGTCCAGGAAAGGTTATGCAAATATGGAACAGTAGATCAGTTGCACTATGCCTAGAATGGAGGAGTAATGAAGAAAACAAAGCTCTAATGGATTAAACTTCTTACACAGTCTGAAAAAAAAGTATAAGCAGAGATATTGGGCCTGAAATGACCTGACTGGGAACTAAGCAGGGCTGGTTATTTTCCTTCAGAGACCGGCTGCAGAGGGGACACCAGTGCCACTGCTCATCTCCCACGTTTTCAAGCAGTCCTTAGAGCCCGCATCCACGAGCCATGAAGCCGGGACCCAGGCTCAATTTTTCTTCTCAGCCCAAGACTCCAAATCTGCATCTTCCACATGACAGCAAATGTGCCAGGCGCCAGAGCGACAGCGAGCCCAGAGGGCAGCCCGCGCCACTGTGTGGAAAAGTAGCCAAATTCATGGAAATCGTAAGCGAGCAGGACTGCACATCGAGATTTTGCAGGCTTAGATGAGGGCACTTAACGTCAAATGAGGAGACCAGGGATGACTCAGATGTGCTTTACGGTGGATGGGGAGACAGGAACATCTATAACACGATTTATCCCAGTAATTTTACATGCATCCGTTAAGATGAATCACACCCTAAAAAGCATCTATTTCTCCACATAAAGGCAGTCTAGCGTCTCACACAAAATCCTGCCACGGGCGAAACAGAAAACAGCATTTCTAGGGAGCCAGGAAATTACTGTTCTAAAACACCCACAATCCATATTATCTAGATTATATGGAAATACTTCATTTATATAGGTAAAACTGTTATGCAACAGAAGCCTTCCTAGTTTCTGCCCCATGGGGGGCTGTGATTACCCTTATGGGCACCTGGGATTGCCTCTGCCGATAGGATCTGAGTCTGGGGTTTGAAGCATGATCTCAGGTTGGAGCTGAGGCAGGGATTGGAGCAGGAGCTGGGGATGGAGCTGAGTCTGGAGCTGGGGCTAGAGCAGCAGCTGGGACTGGGATTGGAGTAGGAGCTGAGGCTGAGGCTGGATCTGGGATTCGGGTTGGGGTTGGAGCAGGAGCTGGGGCTGGGGTTATCAGCTGTCATTATAAACCTCCAAGGTTGGGCATGATGAAGCTTGTCTTCACTGTCTGAAATCTTACTGAAGAGAAACTCTGCTTTACTGTCTGAAATCTTACTGAAGAGAAACTCTGGCTTACTAATGATGAACTGTAAGGCAAGTAGGGTCTACTGCAAATTAAGTAATCCAAGTTGAGTTTTCTAACATCATTCAAAGTTACCTTATACATGGGAAGAAGCAGAGAAGGGACAAGTTGGCATAATCATGGCACTAAAACTGCAATTTGACCAGTATGTTTATTCTTGGCAATATCTAATTAGAAATCTTTTCACTGTTTTCAAGGCTTGCCTCTTGTATTACTGCAACTTCTTTTCAAAAATTAAAAAGGAGGAAAAAAAGTGTACTAAATATCATACTAAGAAAACATATTTACACTGATCAATGGAATCCTAAATGTAGAAAGTAACATAATGAAGTGCTTTAAAACAACCAACACCTGCAAGATGCTGAGAAACTTGTGCAGAGTCAACAGAATTTCAATTCATCTACCAAAATTTTCAGTTTCAGATTTCTTCACAGTTCCTTCAGATTTCCTAATTTCTCAGAGAAGGAGGCTTTAAAAACAAGGACAGTGAAATGTTTCCCAAATAAAACAAAGAAGTAGCTTCTGGGTTTTTTTGTAGATTGACACTGAATTAAATTATGTAATTCCTCATTTTTTCACAAATAGTCATGCTGGATTTTCCTACTAATGTCATTGTGCCAATTCCCTCTTGTTTTTCTGCTGTTTATGTAAGAATTATCTGTATAAATAATTTGAATAACTGTATTTTCATTAGGAAAACAAAGTCTTTTTTTTTTTTAAACTCTACTAAAAGATTAGAGTGAGATGGGTATGACAAAAGGCTCACCTCAGGATTTTACTTATGACTGAATTATCATTATTTATAAATTTATATAAATTATCATTAATTATCTTTAGTTATTTTAAACTATACTGATATTTCAGTTAGATCTAACCCTTCTGTTTCCACGTCTCCTGAATAATCACATAGTCTTAAGGCATATTTATGTCAAGAAAAACAATACATTTGTATTTTTAACTATTAAATCTGCTATAATAATAAGGAATCTGAAGCCAGATGCCTTAGAATTTCTACCACACAGCTGTAAATCAACAGCTCCATTCATTTTTAAAATAGTCCAATCTTTTCTGGAAGAGATATATTTTCCAGTATATATTCCGATGCTCCTACAAAAAGATAAAATAAAATAAAACTTAAAAACAAAAAAAAAAAAAACAAAAATGGTAGAAAACTCAGTAGCTAATTATGTATTTCCAGGGTACCAAGATCAGTCTTGCAAAATGTCTTTCAGGTGGGCTAAAATTTGCACAAGAATGGCTCACAGATTACAGTCTAAT
>JAVCKT010122856.1:0-15255 GCA_032273925.1 Rhynchotus rufescens
GTGACAGTAGCTGGGTGACAGACCCAACAGAATTGGGTGGCACCATCTGGGAGGCCCCAGGCTCAAGTAAATAAACAGAATAGAAATCCTAAGCACAATGCTAGCTCTCTTATGTGCTAAACCCAAACAAGAGCCTGAGCAATAATCTTCTGTAAAGGAAGCATCATTACAATAAAGGAAGCATCTGTCAACAAAATATGACAGCCAGAAAGCTGCCATTACATCAGTAACTTTCCTTCTGTTCTGAGGTGTGCTGTTCAGCTCAGTCTCTGCAACTTCTACGAGATTAAATGAGACTTGTCCCCCACTACCCCAGCAAAGTAATGTAAATAAATGTAATGAAAAGTAATCTTTCAACAGTGTCTCCTGTTTAGAGTTCCAACATTCAAAAAAAAAACTTACTTTTTTCATCAGTAGACGGAATCCTCAATGTAGCTGCAGGAGAACTTCCAGCAGAATTATAGGCAGTGACAGATATTATATATGCCTCTTCATTTAAAAACAAAATAATTTTCTTATCAGTAGTGATTTTCATCATTTTAAGAGCAGCATTGTTTTCTGGAAAATACTGTACTGTGTAGCCTAGAATCTTCCCAGGTGGTGGAAAGTGATTTAATGGCTATTAAAAAAAAATAAGCATTTCAGTGTCACTTATATAATCAAAAGTATATACTTATTGAAGCATTTTATCTGTAATGAAAATGCTACACAAGATAAGCAAGGCAGGAAGGAGGTGAATGGGTTTTTGAATGCAAATATATTCCACTTCACAAATTCATCATTTTGCTACCCAGTAGAGAATCCTAAGAATATCTGACTTCTTCAGTAGTTCTGAAAAGTTAGAAAGCTTGTTTTATTTCCATTGTGTCAACGATGCTGTATCTTGAATACTTTTTAATGCTACATGATGCTCTTAGAATAATTTTATTATCACAAGAGAATAAACACTATTTAGAAACTTCTAAGTGATCTCAGCTAGCACTGCCTAAAGAGACAAGGAAATTTCTTCAGAAGTTGCACTTTTGCATTACTTAAAATAGAGCTGCAACCTATGGCCAAACATCTTTTTCAGTAACTACCATACATAAATGTCCAAGTCAAACTTCAGCACAATTACAGAGAATTTACAAAAGCAAAGTCCTTTCCTTCAGTCACATCTGCAGCAATTCCTTTGAAAAAAGGTTTAAAAAAAAGGTTAAAAGTTAAATAGTGAGATTTGAAACACAGTCTGTGGTCACCCTACTAGCACAAGATAAAACAGCTTTAACACACACTATTATTTAAGACCAGTTTTATTTGTCAATCAGATTTTTTTCAGTCATCTGGACACACTTAGACCTGCCCCTTCTGCACTATTCATCTGCTGTTATGTCAACAAAAGATTTAATTTCTCCTTTAGTTCAGTGAGGTCTTTTTTGGGTGGCAGGAACACCTGAATGTTTCAGACTTGCCTACAACACTACAATATTCCAATGAAACATCTACTGCAAAATACCATCAAATCACAAAATGTACTTACCTTCCACATAAGGTGGACACTTCTATTTCTGGTAGAGTATGAAGATTCAATTACCCTCCACAAATCCAGTTTTTCTACAGGAGCTATTTAAAGATAAAAAAACTTGAAATTTCCTTACAGCTAAAGACAGGGTAAGACTGCAAAAGTGAAATTCTGGAAAATACAGTCCAAGAGCAACTAGATTCTTTTCTAATATTTGTGATGTGGTGCCCTTTTCCCTTTAAGCATTTCCCTTGTAACTTTCCCTGTCCTCAAAATTTTCCTGACCTTCATTTTAATTTTGTTCAGATTTATGCCAATTAAAAAAGACATCTATCTCTAATTGCCTTCTTTTTACAAGACATTTTAGATTACTAAATTCTAAGGGCAAAGACTATCTTACATTTATGTGCTATGCACGCTGACAGCACTAGATAAAAGTTTATCTCTACTTGTTTACTCTAGAACATGTAATGGACACTAATACCCTGGTTCATTCTGAGATGAACATTCCATGAAAGAAGAGTGGAGAAAGAGCTTCAACATGTATACAGATATATGTGTGCATATATCTCTTCTGTGCATCATAAGAAATTTTAACATAATTTCTAAATAACGTACAAGTCATTCAGATTTTTTTGGCATTATAGATGGTAAAGAGTTTCCTTTAGACCTGTGTACTTTTAACTAGTATAAAATAACAGGAAAAGATGACATTTCCTTCTGCCTTTTTTTTTTTTTTTTTGCAAAGCTCTAGAGGAGATGCTCTGGCCTTGGTTAACTGACAATTTCTGTACTTATACTACACACTAACCACATGCTGTCTATAATATTACTTGGCACATGCTTATTCTCAGTTTATATGCATTCTCAGTTTTTCCTGTTTTTCTTCCTCTCTAATCTTTTTTTTCCTTAGCTTTTTTGGTATTTAAATGTAATTCAGATCTGAGTGATTTTTTTTAAATGAAAAAGAAAACTCTAAATTCAATAGACTGATAGTTTGCTGAAAGTAGTGTTTTCTGTTACTAAATCCTGAATTCTCTTAAGTATACCCAAAGAAAAATACACTAATTTCTAGGCTACCTTTCTCTTCCGTGCTTGCTGTTTTTTCTCCACTCCATTCGCTCCAGAACTCGGATTCCACACTGCTGCACTGCACGGCCACCGCGTACTCTGTGGAATCCCACAGACCTGTGAGATTAAGCGACGATATTTTCTCTCCAGAAGTCAGGCTGACAGCAACAGTTTCCTACAAGCAATTAAAAAAAATTACAGGAGTAATTCAGCATGAAGTAGATAACTTGATCTTAATGAACAACTGGCCTTAACCATCAAGGCCTCTGCTGAAAAGTGCACCAGACCAATGGTGTAGACAGACCCTTCTTTAAAAAGCAGGATGGCAGGTGCACTAATGCCTAATGAAACACTAAAACCTCTGAAAATGTTAGTCCATTCTGATCAAAACACTCACTGCCAAGAGATCCAAGAGGATGAATTCTGGGAACTGAAACACTGGTAAGCAGCCAGCCTATAATTAGAAGGGGCTTCAGAACTGCCAGTTTTCTGTAGAACTTGATATACAGTTGCAGAGAAAGAGAGTCTGTCTTTTACTTACAGTCTATCTTAATTGGCAAAAAAATTAACCTATTATAATCAGAAATTAAATATATGCAAGTAGAAAAATGGGTAGCCTGTTTTTCAGACATACTCTGTCATAATCTATGCCAATTCTTCTATTAGACCATTTTAAAGGTCAAGAAAACAGTATTTGCTCAGACACATTTGTTTTGCATATGTTTGCTCAGATCTGGAAAAACACGTCCTATATCAACATGATTATTTCAGGCTGTCATCTTTGGCCACTGCCATTGGACTGGCAAAGTTTGTTACTTTGATGAGTTTTTCTTCTTTTCCTACAAGTTTAATGTAAAACACTGAGGTGAAAACAGAGATTTGAACTTCAGGAGGTTTGAAATGCCAAATCACTTGGCCAATTCGTAAGTTTGGAAGAGATAACAGCAAGACTGCAAATGAAATCGCTTCTGTAGGAGAACAAGCTAACCCTAGGAAGAAAGCTTCACAGCTCACCGAGGAGTTGGAATACAAGTTTCTGTATCGAACCCGACACTTTAAGTCTTGCAAAGGTATAATCTTCTCAGGTGTTTTCCAGGTTACAGCAAGCAACTGCTTCACACCAGCAATTTTCTGTACTGAAAGTATTTCAGGAGGCTCAAATTTCTCTAGAATGAAAGAAAAAAAATATTAATATTTTGAGATACTTAACAGGCTTGAATACAAGGAATAAAGTAGCATAGGGCTGCAGAAATGTCAGAATGCCCCAGCAAATACCTCGACTAAAGGGGCTTCTCTTTACTTCGTTTGCACCAAGTGTCAGGGAATGAGCTCCTCATTAAACTTCCTTCTCACAAGGAGAATTTTACTTGCATAATTATGTAGTGGTGCTGCAACAGACACCTAGCAGCTGAATCTACATATTGTGCTTCTGCTTGGACCCATGTTACTGTAATGCAGTTATGTACCACACAGTACAACCAAGGAAAGGTTTCCAGTTTGGATTTATTTTGGTATCAGCCTTAGCATCAGCCTCTCACATAAGCCAGCAAATCAAGTAAAACTCCACAACCTGTTGTGTTCATTCAAAAACAAAGCACCACACGGTTGTGCATTATATAGGGAATAACAGCTATGCAGGCCTTATCCTACTCAGATCAGAATTCTGGTAAACTACAAAATCAGAGGAAATTGCAGCACAAAGGGAAAAGAGATGGATAAAATATCATTAGTCACAGAGTCTGCAGGACTGGCAATCTATTTTAGATCCCTAACCAGAAGAGTAGGCTAAATGATGAACAGATCTGTAGCAGTTACCATGTTATCCATTCACTTATGGCCAGCTCCTGCCCTTAGGTCCGGTATCACTCAAGCATAGTCCAAGTACTACTTTAAATCTGACAGTTTTACAACATGGTCTTCAATAATAAAAACCTCAGTAGTTTACATCTACTTCAGATATAAGCTAAAATATTGCTGTAGTTGGATAATCCATATTATGGATAACACACACCATTTTTAAATCACCTATCTCTAAGATTATAGTAAGAACAGTTTTCTGAAAATTATTGCCTGTTCCTATCAGGCCAAAGAATTGTATATAGAAGTGCAATTAATTATAATGCCATAAGATACTTACTTCGCATAGATGTATACATATATAAGCATATGGGAATAGCTTTGGCCTAAACTGAACATGCAAACAGTATCCAAACAGCAGTGAAAAAAATTAAGAGCGAAATAGTCTGCTCAGTTCCAAATAAGCTCAATACAGGCACTCAGTAATTCCAGTGATGAAAATGAGAAAAAAAGCAAGCCCAGGTATTAATTTCAAAACCATTATAGTGAAAAAAGTGTTTTTCATAATTTTCTCTTAAATAAAAACACCTTAAATCACACAATTCATTTCAGCATCCTCAAAATCTACAAATTGTAGAAATGCTGTATTTGTGGGGCAGGGGTAAGGGAAGACCTGGGAAAAGCACAACCAGCTCAACATGCAATGTGTTTCATGCCCAGATACCTTTAATTACCTATTTTTTCCAGAGGTATAGGAACACATTTTGACACAGCTTCACCCAAAGCATTTTCAGCTTTCACCTGAAAGCAAGAGGAACTGCTAAATGGAATATCTGGGTAAAAAAAGGAACATGACTCAGTTTTGCTTTGGCAGCTGAAGCCACCTGTGTTTAGAATAGCCACACCACTCATCCTAAAAAAAAAAAAAGAAAAAAAGTTAGAAATTAATGGCTTGTTAGGTTAGAATTCATTCAGTAGAATTCAATCAGTAGTTATATGTTTTAGGTGTTTCAAGCCATTTTTAAACCAATAAATACTTCATTTGATGTCATTCTTGTGCAAACAAATACTGCTATTCCTGCAAATCCACTGCATAGAACAAATTCAGTATATAATACATATAACTATCCTGCACAGATATACAAGATAAATAGCTAAGATACAAGATAAATAGCTAAGATATAAAAACATAAATTTTTCATCCCACATGGTAGAGCTAAAAGAAAATAAAACTTTTTTTTTGAAAAAAGACAAATTGTAGCAGTGCTAAATTACTACAGAAATTCAAGTAAATCTCATATTATACAATAAATGGGAAATCCCCATGACTAAGAATATCTTACAGATGTTACTTCATGTACATTCTAACCCCACATAAGCCTGCACTGCTGAGAAAGGCAGCAGCCCTGTCTTCCCCAGCACACACAGGCGTTTCCATCCATAGCTGTCTGCTCCCTCAAACTGATGATTTTATAGTCAAGTGGTAAACTCGGCTGGGGAGCAGACCTGGATTAAAATGAACAGTCCCATCTTACCTGAAACAGCTGTGCAACACAACTGGCTGAGCAATTACAGAAGAGTTTGGCCTGGTGCAAGAATCGGCAATAGATACCTTTTAAGTAGCTGAATCTTTGAAGTTATATCAGCTAAGTTATAGAACTTAAAAACACTAGAAGTAGCCACCTAACGAAGATGATGTGAATACCTGCTCTGTCAAGCCTAAACTAGAGATAAAAATAGACTTTTTTCCTGCCTATTTAAACAAAAAAATAAATAGGCTAACAAAACTTGCAAAAACTTCCTGCTTAAGGATATTTTAGATCGTTAAGAAAACCATTTACATGGGCACCATTGTTAGAGTCTTGATTAGGCAGCACTGCTTGTAGTGCTACCTATTATATAAAGTGAATTGACAGGATGGCTTTTGTCTCAAATCAACTTCAAAATTGTATTTGTGATAGGTCTTGAAACAACACAGATATCACTACTTTCACAGTAACTTACAGAAAACATCTCAATTTAATTGAAATAGGAAGAAAATAAATATGCATGTTCAAAAAAAAAGCCTGAGGCTACCCACTACCTGTAAACACAAGTCCCCAGCTGGGATCAATCTAAAAAGAATCTTATAGTAAAAAAAAAGTATAAATTCTACAATATCCTCCTGTGTCACACTAATGCAAGCAATCATATGTGGAATTCCTGTACAGGTTAAAAGAGTCTCTGCTTTAAGCAACTACTAGTTTGAAATCATTGGAGGAGAAAGTATTTAAAATTCCCATACTAGGTGGGAACACTTAGTACCACAGGAAGCTCCCAGGTAACTCCCCAGAGCACCTCCACTCTGACTGGGCAGCAGAATAACCTAAGGGATTTTATCTGCACAGAGGTTCACTAAGCTTTTGGTTTAGTTTGCATTATTTCAAGGTTACAAAGGAATGTTATTTTTCATGCAAGTGTTTCTGTATTGAAGATTCAATTGAAAACACTCACTTTTATGCAATGCAGTGAAAAGGAGGGAGATTGTAACTTCTTTTCCAGAATTAATTTGGTTTAATGAAGACTGTGCTTCACTGTAAACCCTGTGGTGATTCCAGAATTTGTTCACACAAGAATCAGGATATGAGGGAAGGGAGCAAAGCAGCCTCACCCAATACTCCAGTTCCTGATATATTCTATACTTACATTTTCCTGTAAAGCGTATATTTAGTTTTAAGATTCGTTTGTCTTCCTGAAGTCCAGTTACAAGCAAGTTTAACATCAAAGTAATAAACGCAGGAAATATTTCCTGGTGTGTCAGGTGGAACTGCAATTACACAAAAAATCTCTGGTTAAAAATAAGCAAAATAAATTATTGATAAAAATCAACTATGCCTGTCAAAGTGTAGATTATAGCAAACTTTAGTAAATAACTTGCATAGAACTCTCCTATTGCCCTCCAAACTCAGCAGAATCAACTGTTTCTTTCCCTAGGAGAAAGATTTGCTCCAAACACTTCTCAAAATGCTTAGCTACACAGATCTGAAGGTGCTTTTATGTATATGAAGGTGCTTTGTGTGTATATTTAATTTGTCAGCTTCTTCAGGTGAGACTGTGCTCATTGCTTCTATGAAACAGGATCAGCAGGGAAACTGTACTGAGGGGAAAATCAAAGCTTGCTAGTCTAGCAAAGAGACTTAACCAAAGGAACAGATTCAATTCTCTCTGTGAGCTCAACGAAACCCCTCTGACTTCAGCTGACCAAAAGTAAGGGTCAGAGGTTATGGACTAGCACTAATAAAAACACCAGAAGTGTCATGCTCTGTTTTATATAAAAAGAGTTAACAAAGAGTTACTCAAAAATATTCCATTTAATTGTCCTATATTTCTACTTACAGCCAGATTTAGCTTCAGTGTGAACCAGAAGTTGTTCTTTGCCTAAATAATTAATGAAACATTTCACACGTGCTCTGTTGTAAGTGAAATTATGGATAGTTACACTAGATACAGTCTCATTGACAACATTATAGTTCTCCTGAGCAATCAGTTCGTGATTCAATTTCCAGATTATGTGGCTTGCATTCCTCTGAGGCACATAGTGATTTCCAAGAACACAAAGCAGCTTCAGGGTGGTTCCTCTTAGAATTTCAGGAGATGAAGGAAAAATCTCAGCATCTCTGATAGAGCTTTCATCTAAAAAACAAAATCAGAAATATCACATAACCTGCTTCCTTTCATATTTTTTTTAAATGCCTGTGCAAAGTAACTTACCAAATATGTCTAAAGATCATATAAGCAATGAAAGATTAGAAGTCACCAGGTACCCTCAGAGAGGAGGCACCTTCAAGAGGGTTTGCTTCCAGTTTTGGGCTCAAGCCAACAGAAGTGCTGCCAGTGGTCACCGAGAATGGGCTGATCTCCCATCTAAAATTATGACTTAAAAGGTAGTAACAAAGTATTTGTTCTCTAACAAAAACAGCAACAGCTTGAGTGCTGCCACTGAGAGATAAAAATCTTCAAATAATACTTAAAAATCCATTTGTTTAAAAATTTTATGTACAATGGGAACTTTATCATATGTGGTTCAAATACATTCCAGAGACAGAGCATATTGATACTACTGACTAAACTCAGCTGATAATAATTACTACACTAACACAGATATTACATAAGAACGATGTTTCCACAATTTCTCAGAAATAATGGAAATATTTTAAACAAACTGTTTTTAATAGCTGAAAAAGGACAGTTATTCTTTTTGTCTATTCATCAGTTGTTATTCTTTTTACCCATTCATATCTAAGAACTTTTTTTAAAAGCATGCCTTTAGGAGTGTATATTTAACTTGGATGGTATGATCACTAATGAGCATACCAGAAAATACTGACTATGGAACTGCCACACTAAGAACAGATCTCCAGACATTGCTGACAAAGTTATGAATAAAATGAAAACACTGATAGATATTCCATAAGTTTTTGAATATTTCAAATTTGATTTAAATCAGTACTGTGATTTTAGACGTTAACTGCTCTTTAAATATTCACATATTGCATACATGTTAATTTGTCAGCAGATCTGCAAATTTACCAGTCTTTACAAGCGGACAAGAATTACTCCATATGATTTTTCAGATAGTTTTCCCTCCTACATCCTGTAAGCCGGGAAATAGTTACACAGATAGGTTTTAAAATACACCAAAGAAAACAAACCCTATATAGCAATGACTATAGCAATGACAGTTAACATTCCAGAGAGATGAAGAATGTCAAGTGAATTCATCACTCTAAACTGTACAGTACTCAGTCATCACTAAATACTTTTTTCCATTTTTGTAGATCTTGAATACATCTTTTACAAAAGGCCTTTTTTTTTTTTGAAAAATCTTAATGACATATAAGTAATCAAGTAACTTTCCATCCTACCTGCTGCAGAGCTCCTGCAGAGCAAGACAAACATCCAAATCAAACTGCTGAACATTTCCTTTTCAGTATCTAGGCAGAGAAAATACTGTCAAAAAATAAAATTTCAGAGGCATCTTTAAAATGTAACACTTGTAAAGATATACAATATTATAAAAGTTAGAAACTCGATTCAGCATATCTCAAGTGGGTCTAAGTTAAAAGCCAGCAGAAACAAATGCAGCTTTGGCATTAGTTGGCAAATGGGAGAGACCTACTGCATGATTTATCTTTAGTACAACAGGGGTCTAGGGAAGAGACTCCCATAACCTCTACTCCTGACAATGGGCTGTTTTGTTCTTCAGTGCTGTGGGACACCTCCTTCCACCAGGACCCAGTAGCACTGGATTGCTTGACAGGCAGTTGCTTCAAGGCAGACACAAGGTAGAGACTCCACAAGCCACCAGGCTCCCGTCTTACATGGTCCTCACTGTGCTGACCAGCACCTCTTCACTTGTTCACTTCAGACACTTCACATGAGTATTGAAAGAACATTTCCAAGTGAAAAGTCCATTAAATTCAGAAGTGCTTCACTTAGTGATTTATAAGATCTAAATTCTACTGAGCACTAGGAGGGCGAGCCCATACTTGGTCCCTCTGGGCCATCTCAATGTGACATAATACAGATTAATTTAGAAAAGCTGTGAGTGCTCAAAACTCCAAGGCACAAATCCATTAGCAATTACATGTATCAGTGAGCAAGAGAACAAGGGAGGCAAACAGGGACATCTGGCTCCTTCCCAGATGTGGCACACACACATGAGCTTCCTAAACTAATGCCACCAAGGAGAGATACTCCAGCAAGCACCAGAGAAGGGAGGTTTCCCTGCTCAGACCAAAGAGAATGTGATAATATATGAGATGAAGCAGTGCATGAGAGTGACAGTTAACAGCTTGAGGCAGCTGCCTCAACTCTTACAGATCGAGCCTTGATGTGTCTACACATGGAAAAGGGACAAGCTATAGAAAATGATGCCGAGAACATTGGTTTCATAAACCAGTCCCAACTGATCAAAATCTCAAGCCAAGTTAAGATGTAAAATATGAACATTTAAAGAGAACTCACACTTTTTAAATGCTATTATGATCTACTAAAACAATTTAAAATCTAAACTGCTGTACAAATAAATACATATTTGTGGCAAAAACAGCAGCCACCACACGTATGGAGCCCTGTGACAGAGCAGTGGGGAGCGGAGCCTCTTGAACTGCTGGACCAAGCTGGACAGCAGCAGTTTGCTCTAGAGGTGCCAGGAAGAACAGAGCCCTCCTTTCTCATTCTTTCAAAGTTCAATGACTTGTTCATAAAAAAAATTGCAAAATTACTGGAAATCAAAAAGCAGGAAAGATGTTTTCTTCCTTCAATGTTTAAATAAAAAAAGAGTAGACTCAGCAAGATAAGACACTTTTGTTCTAAAATCCTGAAGGACACAGTGACCAGAAGTCAGTTCAGTTAATAACTGCTGATAATTCTTTTGTTTAGTACACTTCTGGGCAATGGAAACAAAACTTTGCCAAATCTTTTCCTTTATACTAGAACACTATTTAACCTACCAAATCTTAACAACTTTGATATAAAATGCATTTTTATTTAAATTCCAAATTTCACCTAGATGAAACTCAAATAGAAAAAAACAATATTCAATAATTCATTATTTTGTAAACCAATACAAGCATAATAAGTCTCTGAACATATCCCAACAGATAACACAGTTTAAAACATATTTGTTTGGCAGAAACAAAGGAGAAAAAAAAAAGCAAGCTCTGACCCTAGAACAAGATGAGATTTATTTTACGAACAGGCTGCTCTTGCTCGGCATACGTGGCCTCTTGATCTGATGATGCTCACGGGAAAGGACAGGACACCAGGGCTGCTGCAACTGCTGGCATCGCTAGGCAGAGCAGCAGAGCTCACAGCTGCCCGTCACCCCGTGCTTTATCTGTGAGAAACGGGCAAACAAGGGCTTAAATAGCCCTCACCTACAGGTCTAACCCTTGGCATTCTCTTAGCTTCAGTGTTTGAGACCACAGTGATTAGAGTTTACCCAAGATGACTGTGCTTACCATTTTCAAGCAGTAAGGTGCTCTATAAAAGGGTTGCCTTTGTATCCCTTCTTGGGCACAGTAACTCAACAGAGCAAGAAAGAGCTCAAGATAGTTCTACTCTAGTAGGGAACTAGGTGAGAAATTCAGCTGGTACTAACAGCAGCATCTGTGCACTGTGCTTCAAGGAAAGGCAGAGCTCCCAAGAGGGCTTTTCCAAGACCTCCTCCCAAATCTGGAAACTCTTTTTAGCTTGCAGTTCAAAACACACATCAGCCTGAAAACAAGAGGGAGGACTTTCTGTACCAGTTCAGAGCATTAGTTCCCTTTGCCCAGCTTTGCCTCTTAAACTAAGACCAACAGACATTTTGCTCCCAAGTAAAATAGCCACGCACAAACACACTTAAAAACTGTCAGCAAATTGTTTTGGAAGCAGAAGCAGGGGAAAAGAGAAAAAAAGATTTCCTAGATTGCTCAAGTCATCGGCTAGAGCCCTAAAGCACAAGGTATGATTAGTGATAATCACTGTCTTAATGTGGTGCTGAAAGTATTACAAGAACATTGCGAAAACTGTAGGATATCCTGTGCTGCCACATGGACAAGAAGTACGAACATAAAACATTACCGTAAATCATAAAACATCACTTTCCAAGCTCACCATGACCCTGCAAGCTTATCTTTCCAGATAATATAGGCATTCTGAAAGCCAGATTTAGCCACATGTTCCAGAAAACATTATGAACTCATTTAACAGACTGAGCAGGGGTGAGTTCTGCACTTACACTGCTATTCCTGTATTGATTTTCAAGTGATAATTGGAACGCAGGCGATAGTCATTTCATTTCGTATCTTCTGCACAAGAATCAAGAAGCTTATTCTCTACTCCCACTGTTAGGTATCCTTCTCCACATGCAAACACCCAGACCTACTCATCTCTGCTTTACGTAAGCTGCAAGACTTACAGTCTTTATGCCTTTTTTGAAAAAGTTTGCTTTAAGTCCCTTGGGCTTTTCCTTTCAAACTCTCCAGTATTTCATAACCTTCCTGAAGAAAAAAGGCATTGAACAGTCACAGCTGGATGTGCAGCAGAGGGAAGATCATCTCCCTCACATCAGTGCAATCAATGTGTAACAGGACAACGAAGCCCCTGCAGAGCCCATCTTCACCTTCCCCGAGCCCAGCAGCGCTGCTAACTGCCCTCATGCTGCTATTCAAACACGACCAGACACTCACCTGCTCTGCCTCCTGTTATATACTGAGGCACGTCAGCCCTTTCTCCCTGGTAACTGAGGCAGTCATCTGTGAGGATCCGTGTCTCCTTCCAAGTCACTACTTTCCAAGAGGGCTTTCTGCCCTGTTGAACATGCTCTGTATTCTCTGATCCCCAATACACTTGGGCTGTGTTAGCCTGGATGAGACAACTGAAAAGAAAGCATTTTACCATGCTCACTCAAATCATCTCAGACAGATTTTATGTTGGCTTATATCCTTTTTTTTATTACCAGTAATTTTCATTTAACATGTAAATTTTATCAACATCTTTATCAAAGCTGTTGACTGGAATATGGAACAATAGTATGAAACCTCTTTGCATAGGACCCACTAAGAGAGTTATATCTTTGGATATTTTTAAAGGTATTTTTTCAATGTATTATTGAAAAAGTTCCCCATGTTGCAAACATGGCAAACGTTTTCCTTTAATGGATTATCATGATTATTCTATTGAAATTGAGATTTACCATTTTCAGTATAGCTATCTTTACAATGAAAAAAAAAAAAGCTTTTCTCTCCCCACTTTTGAAACCCTCCTTGCTGACAGATTAGTCTCTGCTTTATAACAAAATCCAAACCAACTATTCCATTCTTTTCTCCAGTACATGAAGCTTTTTTCCAATTTGATCGAGATTTCTCTTCCCCAGCATCTTACCTCTGGGACTAGAAGTTAGGCTGCAAATACTTCAGCAACTCTTTTTAGAGCATCACACTCATACAACAGGCCCTTGAAGAAACTAGTTCAATGTGGTTTCTCCAACATAATCATCCATTTACGTGGGTAATGCTGAGGGCAGTCAGATGAAATGCAGATTTGCAACTGTGAGAAAATCTGAGCGAATGTAACTTAAGCAGCCAACATCTGGCGAACAGCCTGTTCTGCCTCTGACAATAGCATGTATCACAAACATTGTGAAAACCCATGGTATTGCATACACCAGCCAGAGCACTCCCAAGCTACACACATCACAGCAAGACTATTTTTGCAAAAGAAAAAGAAAAATTAGCTAAATAAGAAATTTCTGTCCTATTCCCTCAAAAGAATCAAGTAAACCTGAAAGGATTTGCTTGGCATGAGGTCCTTCATGCCACACAGAGCATGATCCCAAACCTCGCTAGGAGCGTTTTCAGTGCACGCACACAGCATTACCAGTAAGGTGATATCCCAGGAAAGAGGTTTATGCTTTCCACACATACAACACCAACAAAATTTCAGCAAAGGACCTCTGTTAGAAAGACAAGCCTTTAACTTACCGCAGCAGCTGAGTTTTCTCTTAAGGTGGAACAGCAACCTGCATCCCTCCAGGATTAAAAAGGAACGGAATAACATAGGAAGTTAGCAGGCATAGCCCAACACTCCTTCCTGCAACTGAGAGAACACAGTTGTAGTGCAAGCAGGGGCACTCGCAGGAAGCGTCTGGACAACTTTCTCCGCGCTCAGGCGCGGCTGTTGTGCAAGCGCGCACGCTGTTGCATTTCCCGTCACCCACGGGAAGCCGCAAGGCCAGCGCCGGACCCCGCGGCTCCCCGCGCAGACCTGCGGCCCCGGCACCGGGCAGGGCAGGAGCAGGGCAAAGCCAGGCTGGGCACTGAACGGGGAGGACAGGAGCGGCAGCCTCGCAGCCGCCTCAGGAGCGCTGCGCTCTGCTCTGCCCGCTGCCGCCCGCCCCCGCTCCGCTCGCCGCCCCGCCTGCAAGGGGCCCCTTTCAAGAAGCCTCCTCCGCATTCCCAGGAGGACCATGTGGCACCATCGCTGCCCAAGGAAGCGCTGCCTGCACCAACACACACAGAGTCAGCGGCCACGACGTCCGGGGGCTCTCCGGGACAGGCCAGCATCGCAGAGCTCCCTCCTGAGGCGGGACTGGCCGGCCTGGTGCTGCAGCCCCGCAGGCAGGGCCCTGCTCCCTGCACTGGCACCAATCTGACACTCACCCACCACGAGCCGCTTTCCCTGTCACCCAGAGAGCTTTCCTGGGGCCAGCTCTCAGGCACGGCCCCCTTGGACTCAAGAGTTCGGAGAAGTCTTAGCATACACACACATTAACCTATCTTTTCCTAAGAGTAAACAGACAATCTGCAGTTTCCTCTATTGTAAACTTTAGAGCATCCTCTCAGAGGCATCCCAACATATTTAAGGCTGTTTCAAAGTGTGGTCTGCATAACAATATATCCCAACATCTTGATGTAGATGCATCAGTTCAAGAACATAACTGTAAATTGCATGAGCTTTTAAAAGGAAGCGACATGATCATTAGGTAACAACCATTACTGACCTGTGCTGACAGATGTGCCTAATTCATTGAGGTAATCAGCAATTAGAACAGAAATTATGACCCCTTCCAAAGCAAGCAAATGTACTCCAATTAGTGACGTAAGAAGAAAATGATCCAGCCATCAGCAGACAGGAAGGAACGTAAACAAAATTATTACTTCTGTAACACTGCAATTAAAAAGGATACTATAAAATTAATGGAAAGTCTACATGCCCAGTAACACGCATCTAAAGCACTAGGAGCGCATTTTCTAAGCAGAAAACTGTTTAGAAGGTGCTTTTCTGCACCTAAAGCAGACAATTAAACCTCTAAGCACAAATACCCTTTCAAAACCTTCATCAATGCAGATGTCATCCAG
>JAVCKT010122947.1:0-20362 GCA_032273925.1 Rhynchotus rufescens
GCAAGTCACCATCTACAGCCTACTGAGACATCGATGCTACTCGGTGATGTTGATGACCTTCTCCACGGATATCCCCTTGACCTGGGTTGAGGCCAGCGTGGCTACAATTTTCTTCTCTCCTACTCTCTTTGGAGTGCAGATTACTCTAGACTTAATGATCCTACCAGGCTCAATGTCCCTGAAGAGAAGAAAAATAAGAGCCTCAGCATGAGCTTCTAATCATTTCACTTAATCATTTCAATCATTTCACTTAATCATTCCAATGCTTTCTAATCATTTCGCTTGGAGAAATAGGCATCAAGCCTGTTTGGTATTGATGTTTCCACAGCCCTGTAACCCAAGCAAAACTCAACCCTGCTGGCTCTGGCAGATGGTCCCAGTGCTCTCTGGGGACAGGGCTCCCACACTTGCCCCATGCTGCTGAATTTTACTTATTTATTATTTATTATTTATTATTTATTATTTATTACTGTCTTAACACTGAATTTTGATCTGAAATGAGCAGTCATGTTCATGTTGGCTGTGGAAAAAAAGTGCTGGGAAAACCCTCACGTTTTCTGAGCACACCAAAGGTGCCGACCCGTGCCCAAGTATGCCACAAGCCCAAACACTACGTTCCAAGGGACATCTTCCTCCTGGTCCCCTCTCGGCTCCTTAAGGAGGAATTAAAAACGTACAGCTCTGCCAAGCTCATAAGGTACATACTAAATCAATAACGGGATTACTCAAAACTTTGCCTCACCCTTCATCAAACGAGGTCAACTTAAACATGCCCAGGCCCTCCACGCACAGCTTGCAGTCTCGCAGGGTCATGTTCAGCGTGTTCTTGAAGATGAAGGCACAGGAGAACTCCTCGTCCACTTTCGCCGTCTCTGGCATCTGCCAAGGGCAGGGGGAAAGGGCACAAACATCGGGATCAGGGAGGTGATGAAGGCCCTTGGAGCTGGACCTGCTGCCGTTTTGCTCTGAACCCCCCAACCCAGGTTTGGAGCACTCAGATGGAAGGGACTGGTCCAGGTGACCCTGGGAAGCCCCTTCCCATGGACCCTACATGGCACAATCCCACATGGACACATGCCACTACCAGCATAGCTGAGTATCCGGCCCTTCTCCACCCGCACACTGTGCTCTGCCCCTCCTGCTGTTCTCCTTGCTCTCTTCTGGTTTCTCAACCTCTTTTTTTCCCTTTTGCAATGGAGTCTCTGGAGCCAAAGACAGGCCCAGTATAAATTATCCTGTCCCGTCCTGCTCTTCCAGCCCGTTCCACACACCACAGCAAAGTCTTAATTTCATGATCCCTTCCAAGCTTAACATAGGCCAAACACAACCCCAACCCAGAACACCCCAGGATGTGTCTGGGAGACCTGGGGAGATCCCCACCCCCAGCATGTGGTCCCCCAAAACCCTGGCATTTATGCTACCTAATGGAGCTGCTCCAGCAAACTTTGAGCTGGGTGTGCACTCTACTTTTGGAAACCTTCGTAGAAACCTTGGCATTAAAGGTAACAGGACTTTCCACCCTTGACTTGGAGGAAGCTGCCTCACCTCGACAGTGATGGGGGGGTACTCGAAGGTCAGCGACATGTCCTTGACGAATTTTTTATCCGTGCCCTCGATCTCGGTGATGACGGTGACTTTGATGAGATCTTCATCTCCCACCGAGGCCAGCAACCCCATGTATTTGTCAGCCGCTATTTTGAGGGGGATCCGCGCTTCTGCAGGGAGAAAAAAAATGTCAGTGTGGCCCTATCATCCGCTGAAGAAGAGGGCGGCAAAGCCAGATCTGACAGCAAACCCCTGCAGTGCTGGTGGGACGTGGGATGAGGCGCCACCACCACAGGGGAGGGCCAGTTGGGCCTTGCTGTCTCCCCACCCAGCACCAGCTCGGCCTCATGTGCAGCATCTCTGCAGCACAGCTCAGCATGTCCCCAGCTGCCCCCGAAACGGCTGAGAAACATCTGAGCAGGCACTCAGCATCTGTGTGCACGCAGCCAAGCGCGCTTCCCCCGGGGACGGAGGGCTCCCCAGCCCCCTGGGTGGAAGACACGGAGTGCTGCTGTGCAATCAGTTCCTTGCTTTTTGCTTCAAATCGCCCATCCTGCTGCATTTTGGCAGCCACAGGACATGTGTGAAAACACTCAGAAACCATCAGCAGCAAGGATTTTTTTTTTTTTTCATGAATGACTCATTCTTGGAAGGAGTGAGTGCTGCTAATTACCCACCACTTGCTGTCCTCTTGTTTAGCAAACCTTAGTCACAGCGCTGGGGATCAGAAATGCAACGGACGCAGCTCAGAGCAAACAGCTCTGGGCAGCAGCTGCACCAGCAGCCTAGAGGCTGGAATTTTTCTCTGGATAAAGAATTCAGTTTTGCAAAAATACCAGAGGAGTCATCAAAACTGCAACCAGCTCATCACCATTACAGCAGCAAGGCCAAGAAAGCAGCGGCTGACATTTTCAGCCTGTCTAAACCCTGTCAGAGGGATGTGACCGATTACACTTACACAATGCTCCTAGGGCTGTCTTGTGCACAATGCTCACAAGCGAGGCATGCAGGCACACCTCACCCACCCAGGGAAAATGCCTGTCCACTCAGAGAGATGCACTTCTAGGTATTCCTAGATGTATTTCTCTCAAATTGCAGCAGAGACAGGGGCTGTTTCCATGCTTTGATCGCTGCCACAGCACGGGGATCCCGGTCAATGATTAAGACTCTAAAATGTAGTCCTCACAAGAGAGGTGAGTAACACTTAGGCAATTTCTTGTCTTTCTGCTATACAGAGCCATGGTCAGGCCTACAGTGGAGCCATTACAGCTTGGCTTTAGGAAAGTCACAGATTGTCAGAATTGATAATCTATAGAATACGGCTGAGATCTATGTGCTTACCAGATTTGCTTTCAAGCTTGATGGTCTCCTTGATGCATCCAATATTGGCCTTAATTTGTCCAATATAGGACTGCAGCTGGCAGGAGGCAGCAATATTGACGGTCTGGCTCTTGGGAGCGAAGGTCTTTGCTATGATTTCCAGGTCAATAGGATTGCCAGGATACAAAGGACTTTTGTTGGTTATCTCAAGTTGGATCTCAGGCTTCGAGGGCTCCTCATCATTGTCCCAGGGGCTAGGGCTCACATCCGCTAGCATCCTAGCCCTGGGAACGATGACTGAAGCAGAGCGTGACCCATATCCACTTCCCGAGATGAAGGAGGTAGCTACCTGCATGGACTTTCTTTCCTTTAGTGAGCCTGCAGGAAGGAAAAACCTGGGTAATCATCTGTATCTCAGTGTCCTCACCCAGAGTCTCCTTCACTTTATTTATCCTTCTGCTACTGCATAGAGAGGATCTCGGGGCCCCAGTTGCCTCCTGTTTCAGCTCAGGAGACTCAGGTAGCTTTACGCTACCACTGGATCTAACTGTGGCTTTTTGGACTAATGAAGGTCTGGAGGAATTGCCTGCAGGAGACACTTCTAGAGGATGGTGCTCTAAAGCCTTCTAGCCTGTGAATGTCCCACTCCTCGCAGAGAAGGCTCCAATACCCAGCCCATCTTGTCTAGATCTGAGCAGAGAGAGCTGAGGAGATGATTATCTTTTTCCTAATGTGCTCTGAGAGACTAAAGGGAAAGAACTGAAGCCAGAGCGAGCTGGACCACGCTTGGCTCGTTGCTCGGCCCCTTCTTTGGCTGCCTGCAGGCTTGCGGGCACGTGTGCCAGGACAGCAGCCCGTAGGTGTCACTGCAGGCCCGAAGGTCTCCAGGAGCTGGGAGCCCAGCCCTGTGCTCTCCTCCTGCAAATAGCACTGCAGGATGACCTGTGTCTCAGACCTCCTCTTTGGCAGTATTTTATGGGAGGGGGGCACTCACCTTCAGGGTACTTGTACTGCAAGGTGATGTCTTCACGCCTGTTCTGCCCCACGGCCTTGGTGCTGATGTTCTTGCCGGCGGCGTTGGTGACCACGGCCAGTTTGGTGTATTTGTTCTGGCCGTTCACGTTCTGCACCTTCCAGTAGACTTTGTCGGCATTCACTTCCGCGTACACAAACTTGCAGTCGAAGTTCACGTACACATGTCCTTCGAGGATGGCCTTCAGCGGAGACGGACCGCACTGGAAAACCCCTGGAAAGCACCGTCAGCGTCAGTCACTTTTCCAAGGAGCATCACAGGCTCCAAATACTATTCCAACTACCAATCTCTCTCCTCCAAAGCAGGTCATGGTAAATGACTCTTTGTACTCCTCCAATGCAGTTATGAACTCCCAAAAAACTAATTTCTATGATAGCTTTTTTTTCTTTTCCCAAGACCAACCGCATTTGTATCAAAGGTGCATCCTGCAAAAGTGTCCTAAGAGCCTTTATTTGCCTTTTTTTTTTTTTCCCGTCTCCATAATCATCTTAGTGTTTGAAAGTCACAACTCTATAATGGAGTCCGCTGAGCCTGGGCGCCTGAGTGCACCTTGTGGCAGTATCTGACCTCCTGAGAGTCGTGCTCACCTTCCTGCCTCTAGATTCCCCTCATCTCTGCAGGGAGGATAGTGGTCACTTTTGGCAGGACTTCCTTTCATATAGAAATGATCAGGCTCATGCCCTGCCCTGGTTTCCATATGAAATTGCTCCCTGCCCAAGGATTCACAGAAGTCTTCCTAAGCATCTCCTACCTTGACTTTGCTCCTGGGGGGTTGCATCAATGGCCTGCCAGCCATCAAATCCAGCTGGTAAGTCCGGACGCTTCATCCATACGTCATTCCACACGTGGAAGTTCCTGGGTGCATTTAGGGTACCATGAAAAAGAAAAAAATATTGGTTCACAGCAGCATGAAATGCACCTCCAACATATACAACTCTGCTTAATCCTCCCAGAGGGATGGTTTAATGGGATTTGATTCTAGAAAACCCCAGGACTTCTGTCTGTCCCGGGCAGCCCCAAGCAGTAGGGAAATGCTCAAAGGCAAGCGTGCCTGGGCTGGGACACACTGTGTGCACGGTGCAAAGCAGGGAGGCTGGCAAGTGTTAGCCCTCTGTGGCAATTACCAGATGGAGTCCAGCGTCAGGTTGTTCAGCGGCTGTCTGTTTTCATCCAAGTAAATGTCCACTCTCAGGTCTTCCTGCGTGTCGTGTGCCGACTCGAAGTTACTCACGCTCCGGGCTGGGATCCCCAGGCAGCGCATGACTGTGAGAAACAGGCCAAACAAGGGCTCGCAGAGCTGCCGAGCCTGGCAGGCACCCCCGCACAGCAGCTCGGCCTACCCTGCGCTCTGGCAGAGTCACCTTGAGCAGATTGCCCAGGGCTTTGGGGTATCTCCCACCATGGAGACTCCGTAGCCTCTCTGGGCAACCTGGCCCAGTGCTCTGTCATCCTCACAATAAAAAAAAAAAAAAAGGGTTTTTTTTGTACATTCATATGGACCTATCTGGGGTTTCAATTTGCACTCATTGCCCCTTGTCCTGTCACTGGGCACCGATGAGGAAAGACTGGCTCCATCATCTTTACTTCCCCCACATCGGATACTCATATGCATTTCTCTCCTCCAGACTGAACAGTCCCACCTCTCTCAGCCTCTCCTCGTATGAGAGATGCCCCAGTCCCACAATCAAAACTTTGTGCCCAAAGGGCATGCAGAAGTTTTCCTGCCACCCCAGGGCTCAGGGAGGGTGCAGCAATTAGGTTTAATTGCACAGGAACTGAGATAATTACGAGGGAGATGGTTCATTGTTTACCTGTAGTGAGGACGCCTGAGAAGACCCAGCATTGACCATAACGCACGGGCTGCTTTGTTTTGTAGTATTGCTGCAGAATTGCCACACTCCCGACCCATGCCAGAGGGGAGGTCCCCCCGTTGTACATCCCTGACCAGTTGCCCATCAAGACGCCTCTGTCGTCATTGGCATTAACCTGTGGCACACGGACACACACAGAGGAGATAAACTCAGGGTGAGGTTGAAGGTGACTTAAACCTCAAGGTCCCTCCCCAGCCTGTGTTTCCCCATGTGCCCTCCTCCCCTGTGACCCCCTGTTGAGGCTGAGGTCGATGGTGGGAGACAGCCTGGTGGCTCAGGGCAGTGGAGGCGCAGGCTGCATTTTGCATCCTAAATCCCAGAGGCCCAGGAAGGATGCAGAGAACCACCACCTCCATCCCGAAACTGCCTGGAGGAGGGCAGAGCCCAGCGCTGCGAGCTTGGGAGACGCTTCATTTGGCTCGTCCCTTCCCTTTGCCCAGAATTCCCTCTGGCTCTTCCCTTGCAGTTTTCCAAAGGAATCCATTGCAAATTCATTCCAAAATGGTAATCAAAGCCCCAGGGAGAGAAGAACAAATAAGAAGGGAGAGGGAAAGCTGGAGCGGCAAAGCACTTCCCCAAGGGAGCCGTACCAAAGCAGACATGGCTCTGGACACGAGCACAGGATTCCTTCTGGTGTTTGGCTTGAGTTTGCTTTGGTCCAGTAGATCCATGCAGCAGTCCAAGATTAATTCCTCAAACTGTTTCAGAGAGAAAATGGAGACATCTTTACATACTGCTCTAAGACAGACTTTGTTCCATCGCTACGTCATCCATTCAGGTGCTTGGGGGAAGCTGTCTGACTAGTCCTAACTTCTAAACTTGCTTCATGATGCTGAATGAACCCAGTGCTCCAGCCACTGGGACTGACTCCAAAGCTGTTTTCTTGTAGGAAAAGCTTAGATGAAAAAACATGTTGGAGGGAATCCATGCAAGACTCACTTTGTCATGTGCCTGCAAACACAGCTGACACTTGACCCAATACTCTTTATCTCTGTGTGTTATGTAAATTACCTATATCATCTCCCTGAAGTCCCACAGATTATTACAACACAAGATTCCTCCTTAACAATTCTTGATAAAGTTCCCTTAGGCCAAATTCATAGAGATGCCAAACATCCTAGGTCACAAAGCTCGAGAGAATGTCATTATCAGTACCAACTCTCATCGCTTAATAGCAGAATAAATATTAGGATAGGAGCAACTCTATGTGCAATGCCTTTTTGTTGCATTGTGGAAGAGGGGTTAGGAGTTTAAAAAGGTGTTGGCATGAGGACTTTGGCTGGACTTCACTTTATCTTGAAAGAATGGATTTATAAAACAAAACAAAAACAAAAAAGAAACCTGATAAGGCAACCCCTGTCTCCCCCAGCATTTTCTGAGTCTGTCTAGATAAAGCACCAGCTGCTCTGTTTGTGCTTCTCTCTGATTTCTACACGTGCCGTAAGATCTGCTCCAGCATCCATCTCTTATCTCTAGCCCAAGTGAGTTTCCCATTCCACTCTGCTGAGGTCACTCTAGAGGGATCATGAAGGAGAGACCTTTTGGTAAGGGAGAAGAGGTTATGTATGTCGTGCACCTATCAATGCACCAACTTGTTAGTTAAGGTAACCACTAATACCAACTCTAATAGTGCTTTTTCCTCTATTTTTTTTCTGATAATGATGCAACAGGTAGAGAAACAGACTTTTTGATTGTTAATACTCTCAAAAGTTCTGTAGTTTGTTAGCAGCAAGTGCTTTACTGCAATCCGTAACTAGTAGCATTAGAGAAGAAAGGATTCCTTAAGGAACTCTCTTAGCCACAAATGGTCTCTTCCCAATTTCCATCATATACCCTCAATAGCTTTCAAGAGGATCTCATGATATAGTTATAAATGTATCATTAAACTTTACTCTCGAGCCATGGCTAGGGGAAACACTTAAGTACAGGGATTACTCTAAGTAGGTAAATCTTCCCAGCAAAACTGGTAGGACCAAGTGCTTTGGGCTCCTCCTACACTTAAATCATTCATCAGTGTCATTCACTTAAATCAATGCCTAAGAGAGAATAACAGCAATAACACAGAACAGGTAGCTATGTTTTACCTGCCCAAAATTCCAAGGTCTACCATGGATGTAGTCTGCTGATCCAACATAGATGTATCCCATGTCGTTGAGCACGTACTCGTTCCTCTCAGCATTGCCAGCCATGAACACAGTATCCTCTGGAGCAAAAAAAAACCCGCAAGATACTTACTTGGTGGTCACCCACATGTTCTAGGAAACTTTGCTTGGCAAGTAAAACCTTAGAAATCGAAGACTAGTAACATTTACATCAGCTGATGACTATCCCAAAACTCACACTTCTCTTTCTCTTGAAGAATCACCTAGAAGACTACTTCTCATTTTATTTCTACAGGAATGTTTTATAGCAGGAAAACGCTTCATTTTGAATAAAGATTTATACATACTAGACTATGTGGACTGCAGAGAAAATTGGAGCTTGTTGCTATTGCCATTTTACAGCTAGCTCCATGATGATGAACTCGAGGTGTTTTAGGGAGAAAAAGATTTGTACCAGGCAGAGAGGAAAAGTTCTCCTCTGCATGGTCTCTGGTGACGCTATAGTCTGCTAGATCACTAGATCTCTCTTCTTACCTTGACACCAAGGGTTGAACAAAAGGTAGACAGTATCATTTTCAGGTTTATAGCTGTTTGACCCCGTCACCACCTTCAGGCTGTATTTTCCAACGATGGCATTGGGCGAACTGATCACAGTCACCAAGCACTAGGGAAAAGACAAGGTGAGGTTGGCAGATCCTTCACGACAGCAACAGGGACAGCACAAGCAAGCCCGTGTGAGGCCAGCACAAGCACTGATGCTAGTAACCACATCAGTCTGTGCTGTGGGAAGAGGGGAAAGGGTCAAGAATGAGGCAGCTCTTGTGTGTGGAGTGGCAGAGCAGAGAACCAAATAGGATACTGCTAATGATGGAAAGTTAGCAGGACGCCAGGGTGGAAACATGAGAATTTGTTCTGCAGTTCCCAGCAGAGGCAAAGCTGTTTCCCTCCACATGGAAGCCCCGTGTCCATCCATGGGCTCTACCTCTTTGTTGAAGGACGTGATGATGGTGGCACACCAGCCATTGTACTCCTTCCCAGTCATCGGGTTCAGGGAGATCAGGGTCCCCTGGCTCTTCATCGGCTTATCCCCTGGAAGCAAAACCAACAAAAGAGGAGTGAGGCCTGTGAGCTGGCAGTGCCACAGCGTCTAACGACGAGAGTGAGCAGACAGGCAGCGAGGTGCTACCTGGTGCCCCCGTGCACACCTGAGTCACACGGGGCTCGCCTGCCTTGCCCGGTGTCCAAGGGACCCACTTACCGATGCTGAACTGCAGCTTCACCTTGTCGCTGGCGCTCAGCTGCCTGTTGAAGAAGAGCTTCATCTCGATGCCCTGCCCGCGTCTCGCTACCAGGCCCTGGTTGTCGTACGCGTCAGTGTGATGCAGGCGCATGTTCCTGCTTTTGAGGAAGTCAACCCCGGTGACCGTCAGCTGGGGCGCTACAGAGATGTTGCCTGACGGGGAGACAAAGAAGAAGATTCAGTACGGGACTGTGCAGTAAATACAATTTTAATCTTCATAATGGAGCTATGTGGATCACAGAAATGTCCGTGACTGTCCAGCGATCCCATGAGAAACTACGTCAAGGTGGTGTGGCACAACCAACAGTGACCTCCTTGCTCCTGCCTTGAGCACTGAGCACCTGATGCTGTGATCCAGGAGGCCACGTTGGCCAGAAATGATCCTTCAGCGCCATAGCCTTTGAGAAAGCTGGTGGCCATGAAAATGATCAACGCTCAAACTCTACGTACACAGACCAAGCAGATATTTAAAATTCCTCTGTGTTTGTTAATCTGAAATATTGGTAGCTGGTTAGAGCAATGCTTGGGGTGCATGGGTCCTGCCCCAGAGGGCTTAGGGCTTTGTGTCACTCTTGCACCCAAGCAATGCTGGGCCCATGTGAAGAAGGTAGCAGCTCCAAACTGCTCTTCAGTGACACAGAGGAGCTGCTCTACTCCAAGGTAAAATTCACCTTGACATAAAAACACAAATACAAGCCTTTTCCTTGAGTCTGTGAAGTAGACACCTACGGGAACTCTCTTGGATTTCTGCCCTTTGAAAATGCACTTTCCTTGTCTTATTTTCTTTGATGGTCGGCAGCATATGTGATGGTCGGCAGTATGAGTGTGCGCATCCATGTGTAAACTGCTATAGAAAAGCTATACTTATGCTACACATGTATATGTAGACACACACAACTCTATAGAGTGTTCAAGTGCGTGCAAAAGACACCACCCCACTGAGCACCTTGGTGCAGTTTTGCGGGTTTAGCCCTAATGTCGATGTCTCCCTAATCCTGGTTTTCTGCTGATGTGTGGACGGGAACCCCATCTGGTCGTAGCAGCAGCTGTGAGTTAGAAACTAGTCCTTGCTGTTGGGATTTTATTTCTCTGTATTTCCCTCTGGCCAAGGGCTAGTATTATGCTAGCACTGAGCACACCTCTAATAATTATCAAGTAGTAATTAATGGTAGCTTTAATTGCTCCTTTCCCAGTGCGGCACATGCGGTCAAGATGGAACTGAATGGCTGAAATTCGGGTCCCCTGAACTGCTGGATCCCAAAAGCCTTGGGGAAGCCTGGGAAAGAGCTGATTCAACACAATTCCTCTCAAATGTTCATCCCAATAGTATCACAACAGTCGTTAATCAGCCCCCTATGGGAGTCTGCACTTGTAAACTATTGCAAAAAAAAGTTTGTTTGTTTTTTGTCAACAAGAATTTGGCTTTCCCATAAAATGCAAGAAGCAAAGGAAGTTTGGGAAGGAGGCAGCTCTGCCTGCAGAGCAGAGGGCAGCAGTAAATTTGGGGGCAGCACTCTGCCCTCCACAGACCAACAACTGCTTTTGCCACTTGACCTCCCCACAGTTTTGGGACCTTTCAAGGCTCCCCGCTGGGTGCATCACCCTAGTACAAGATACCCTGAAATGATCATGAAAGGCAGCGTATGCCAGAAGCTGGCAGGCTCCTGTCTCTGTGGAGATGTCTAAGCTGCCTCCTGTCTATACTCTTCCTTACCTGACAATTAACCGTAAAGGTATAAGTGCTCTGCAAACAGCAAGGAGCAGCAAGACCTCCTGGCTCACAAGTGATTCAGACAAAGGTGTGGGAGAGTCAGGAAAGTAGAAAGGGCTTAAGGAGGCTTAGAAAAAAGCTATAGCTAAAGCATAATGGTTAATGGGAGAGGGATTAGTTCCCTAAATGTCTCTACAGATTTGCATAGTACCTGAACATGAATGAGAGGCAGTACTAGCCTCAAAGGGGCTGAAATGTGCTGGTAAATCCAAATTTATATTAATTGCGCAACAGTTACCAGAAATGTTGTAAATAGTCTTAGTTAGGCAGCACTTTTTGCTCGGTGACTCCTTTTTTGAGTGCTTTTTTGTTGGCTTGCCTTCACCCTGGTTGAAATGCCCTGTGCCAGACGCCAACCTGCAGCTGACCGTTCACAGAGCAGTGTGTGGATATGTCAACATTTTCAACTGGAGTTGCTTAACTGACTGAAGAAAGAGGAAGAGGAAGCATGCTTTTTCTCCAAATTAATAATGTCCTCATATAAATGGAGCTTCTCACAGTCCTCACAAGAACCTCATATGCTCTCTGACACTGGGGCTGTGCTGCAGAGCTACTGGGAGATGGTCCTGGAGCTGAAGAGCTGTGGGAAGGAGGGGCAGCCTCCTGCTGCATCCCACACCATGACCAAAGGCAGGTGGACCAAGGGATCCTTCATTTCTAACTTATGGACTGGATTCAGCTTGACCTCCCCTTAATTTTTTACAGGGATGCTTTGGGGCATAATTGATGTTGTGGACATATTTCCATAGGCATCCCATTTGCGGGAGCTATCCCCTCTACAGCTTCTCCCTGCACTTCTCCACTGGCTCCAGACTGTGCTGCCTTTCTGGGGAGGCATCCAGAGCCCCACGTGCACAGCAATCCCCCAGCCCAAACGTGGGGACTGGAGGGCTTTGCACAGGGAAGGATTTTGCCAATTCCCTCAAGACAAGCTCTGCTGCTCTGTATCCTGCCCACAGAGCCAGGGTCCACAGCAGCTCCCAGGAGCTCGGAGTCACGACCCAGCCGTGAGCCCCATAACTGCAGCTCCCAGGGCTCTGCGTGCGTGTGGGGCACTCGGGAGCAGCAGCCCGGAGCAGAGCTGGGCTGTGCAACGCCGAGGCTGCGTCGGCATCGGTGGGCCCCTGAAGCACCTCTCCGGGTAATTGCAAAACCTTTTGGCAATAGGGAAGGAAAGAAGGCCACGGGCCAAAGAAATCACATTCTCATTTGTTCTGAAGCATTTGCCAGATGGTATCAGCTATCGCTAAAAGACAATAATCTGCACGGTTACTGAGCCTGAAAGACAGAAATTCCTCTCAGCCTCATACAGAACAACTTTTCTAAAAGCTACATTTCTTTTTCTATTATGTTACTGAGGAAGGCATGGTTTTCCCAGAACAAAAAAGATGAAAATGAGACTGCATTTTTCAGATTTACCAAAACCACAAAGTGCACATCTAGAGCAAGCCCATCCCCAAGACAAGCTATTCCCCAATCACACAGAAACACTTTTTCTCAAGGTCCCGTTCGGAGCACTCGGAGCCACGGGAAAGCCTGAAACGCCTGCTGGAGCACCAATCCTCGCTGCCGAGCTGTAAATCTAAGGCATATTATCTTTAAGTCATATCGATCATTAAAAACTCACCGGCTTGTTGGTTCATGTTGCTCGGTTGTGTTCGACCACAAGTGTCTGCAAGGCCAGTGGTTCCTTCTGCCACTTGCTGCTGAGCATGAAGAAGGAAGGCAGCTGCCCCTTTTATCTGTCTCCAGCTATGAGGTGTCAGCAGGTCCAACGCCAAGGGTGGTGTTTAGCAAAAGTAAGTTCCCATTAAAAAAAAAAAAAGACTACAACTCCCTCTGCACATAGTCAGACCCTGAAGAATAGCAAAACTTAAATCCCAACTCGTGCGAGAGGTGACTTTACGCAATTGGGTAATGGCTGGTGGACGAACCCTTCACTGACACGCTGATGAGAGCGTGGATGGGGTCAGATGAGGAATAGGAATGCACTTGTGTGATGGATATGCTCCTTTCCTAGCTCAACCCGACCTTCCACATGTAACCCTATTCAGTTGTTAACCACCAGGGATTTATCAGATCCTGATAAGCGCCTTCCTGATTTCTTCCTCCACTCACATATCAGATGGCTGCATCTTGGTGGGGAGATAAGGCTAATACAGTAGCCAAGAGTCATTTGAAGTGAAAGAATGACTACAAGTCAATCATCTTATCCTATAAATGCAGGGACAGCTCAAGAGCCCCTTGAGCTCTCCTGGCTTGGCAGTGGGCTGCATACCAGGATCTCCCCTTGAGCAGGGACACCTCTCAAGGTTACTCCTCGAGGTTAAGAGATCTCTTTCCACAACAGATTCGTGGTAAGTGGATATAGGGCACTCTCTTTCTGAACTTGTAAACATTACTTTGTAGCTGTGCACAAAGTCCCATAGTCATAAACCGTTGACCAGGTCTGGGACCAGTATTGGATCCAGCCGCACCCAGGAGCCGCACCTCTTCAGAAGGAGCCTGGAAAGCAAGGGGGTCCAATCTGAACCTCGTGACTCAACGGGAAGATGTCCAAGATAATTATGTGTTATCTTGAACCTCCATGCAGTAAATAATATGAGCTTTCCATAGAATCTTGTGAAGTCATTGCCCATATCAATAAATGCTATGATTATTTCTTTCATACGAATGAAGTGCATTGTGTCACTCACCAATACCCCCCATCCCTCCCCCCACTCGCTCCGTGACAACTTGTGCCATAAGATCCATGTCATGGGGACTGTAATTCCTGGGTTACCCATAAAAGTCTGCCTCTGAAAATTTAATTCTTAAGAAAACAGAGTTGCTGTGAGGACAACAGAATACAGATCTCACATTCTTTGACAGTGAGATTTTTGTTGTTGGGTTTGGGCCTGAAGCAGTTGAGGCTGGAGGGTACAATGCAAGATTAGCACCCATTGGTTGGAAAACCTGAGGAGTGGAGTGCTGGCTGCCCCTTCCCTAGGGATCAGGTCTGGCTGTTGCCGTGGGCTGGGAAAGAGGAGAGACAGAGTGTGCCCAGGAGGAGAGACGGACCTGCTGGGTTGGGAGCTGTTTGGCTGCCATGTGCTGACAACTCTGTTGAGGTCCTGGCCCTGGAGGGAGTGGGTGGCTGAGCTCTAGGTGCTCGTCATCAACCTGGGGTGCCTTGGGATGAGCTGGTGACATGGGTGAACATCTGCACAGGATATTGGCCAGCAGCAGCAGAAGATGCAACCAGGTCCCCAGATGATCAAAGGCAAAGGAGAGGCTCAGCAGGGAACCAATGTCATCAAAGCCACCACAGAGACCATCCCTCGAGATCGTCTTCCTTATGGCAGCCTTGCGTCCAGTCCATCTGTAAAGTTGAGTGCAGAGTGGCATATTTTGGCCAGCGAATTAAGGCTCAATCTGCAGGACTCACATATCTAAAAGTAGGGTCTCCCTAAACACAGTCTCCCTATGGAAGCCTCCCAAGGCACCAGCATGTCTCCATTGGTATTTGCTTTAGGAAAGCTCAATTGGTGCTTGAAATGCTCCATTTGGTGCTTAAAATGTAGGTATAAGCTGGGTGTAGAGTTAGCAGATGCCACCCTTCACGCATGTCCTTACTTGCTTGATGGCCCTACTTGAAAGCGTGACTCGATCATGTTGCGAGGCACCAAGGGCTTGGCATGTGTCTGTGCCCTTGCAGTGCATCTGTACAAACACCCAAACTGCCAACACTGTTAATAAGCCAAGCATCAATTACCACTCAGAACCAGACAATACGCTGGCAGCTACGTATTTTATTACAGAAAAAAAAAAAAAGACACCCCACTAAATCCTCAATTTACCTTCCAGCATTTTTGTTGTTCTGCATTTATTTCATCCTAGAAGGCGAATGAAATTTTTGTTTAGAACTAGCCTGGGTTCAAGCTTGGTTCAAGTCAGCTTAAGTTGTGCTGACACATTAGTTCTACAGCAGAAAAATACAGATTTTTTTTGTGAATATTTTTTGCTCTCAATAACAGTTTGTTCTTGAAAGGATTCCAGGTAGGTGTATGCTGGAAGTGGAGGTAGTGGTGGAGGCAAGCCATAGACATATTTCTATTTCATGCAGGGTTTTGCAAAAGGCTGTTTTCAACGATATGTGTGTTCTTATCCTCAGTTTGAACCTCAAAGTCTAAGTAAGGTCAGAAGAAATTAAAAGGGGTGTAGTCTGTCCTGCAATGAACCTCCTTAATCTTGAAAGGTGGTTGACCTTTTCCCCGGCTGCAGGAATGCTTGGCTTGTGCCAGCAGAGTCCAGGTGGGTTCCAGCTTTAATTCCTCTTCTCGTTTTGTGCAACTGCTCTTGTTCCCAGCAACTTTTCCAGCAATTTGGTGGCATCTCCACTCAATGGCACTAAGCCTGGTATTTGACACAGCGCGCCCGCAGAAGACCTTCCTCTGCGCCTTGCACAAAGCTGCCCTGCCAGGAAAGATAATGTCTTCTCAGACAGTTGTTATCAATGTTGCAGAAAAGGGATTTTGAGTTAAACCGCAGGCATTTTTTTCAAGGATATGGTTTTGGCTTGTTTTATGTTGTCAGCGGGTGATTTCTGTCCTTCCTACATGCAAATCTCTTTCGGGTTTTGCTGCATCATTTATATGTAACTACAGAGGGACTGGCTGCGATTTTTTTTCTCTTGTTGGTTCTAGGCAATTAATAAAAGATATCTGCACTTTTGATCTTTCCCCCAGACAGTTATAACAATCACTTCAACTGCAATCAAAGCAAAGTCAACATTCTTCTCTAAACAGCACGGGAAAGGAAGTTTCCAGGAAGACCCCAGCCTGTGTTGCTAATCAGTTCAAAGGAACATCTGGTAGATTCCTGCAATTCACTTCCCTGCTTGCAAAACCAGATACCAGGGGCTGGATCCATCAGTCCTGCCTGGGTCACCTTGAGCAGCAGGAGAGTGTCCTTGTTAGCTGGCCCTGGGAGGGGACATACTGCAAACAAGCAGGATAGGAGTTCCCCAGTGGCTGCTCCCCTGTTTGCCGGGCAGTTGTTGTCTTTTGTCTTCTCTGTTTTCCTTCTGGGTACTGAAGATGACTGGGATAAGCACAGCAACAAATATTGGTCACACTCAAAAATATGATACGCATCCCCTCCACCCATTCCTTAGCTTATGTTTTCATGTTCGTCTAGCCCCATGTTTAGTTATGGAGCAACCGGACTTACATTTTTTACCGATGTCTAAGTCTTCGAGCTGCTTCCGTTTTGTCTTTCTTCGCTTTCCTTTTCCATGTTCAGTCAGAGGACTCTCAAAACAAACCATTAGTGAAGAAAACACCAATGGAAAGTACCGTGGCTTTCCATTTTCGACGTCGTGTCCAGACACCATGTCCAGCCCCCGTGCAGGGCAGTTGTGGTTTCATGGAGAAGCAAGGCATGTCACCCGCTCAGACCAGTGCAGCATCCCTTTGGGATGGCTCAGCGTTGGTGTTTCTCCCGATGTATCTCTGCACAAGGGATGCTCTCATTGCTGCTACCCTTGAAGGAGCATTGAGCTGTCTGTGTGCCTGTGTCTTGCTCAGGCACTTTCAGCGTAGGCCGTGGTGGCTGCTCGTCAGCTGCTCCCCGAGGGTGTCCCACGTTCCTGGCTGGCAGGGTCTGCCACTCTTGCATGGACTGACTTGTGATGGGTGGCCAGGCGACTTTACTGGATGCAGCTTGCCAAGCCCAGAGCCAGACTGGCTCCGAAATGGCCATCCCTGGCTCCCTCGCAATGAGTTCCCCACAGGGAAATAGCAGTGAAACAAGAGATGCTGATAAGCTTACCATGGAAAACTCGTGTTTGGCTTCTCCTGGGGCCTTGGGAGCGGGATTTTGGACCAGAGGATACGGATTTAGGTGCCCAGCTCTGGGCACTTACATCGCAAATGAATAAAATCTGTATCATCTCAGGGCAAACTCAGCACGAGCCAAGGTAGTTTTGCCTCTACTCCTAGAGAAGGCAAAAAAGCCCTTTTAGCTTAGAATGGAGACCAAAATTACCTGTATTCCAAACATAAACTCAGGACCTTGTAATTCTTGCTCAGGCAGAACTCCCCTTTCTAGCATTTTCTGTGTCTTGAAAGCAAAACACCTGTGGCTGTCACAGAAAACAGGTTTTAGGACAGGACATGTAAGCATAGACTTGCTTTAACAGCAAAGTAAAAGGCCATAACGTCAAAATATCTTTTGCAGTCACTTCTGAAGAATCTTTTCTGTCTGCAGTGGAAGGAAGAAAATTTCATAATCAGTCTCCACACAGGAACAACGATGTGTGAGAGCTAAACTTGGATCTCAGCGTTGTGGTAGCTTGTAAGTGTGCTACAGCTACTCTTTTGCTGGAAGGGCTGAAATAGTTATTCTCTGGTACTGACATGGTTACATTATCCACCACACTAAGTGACGAAATGAGGCAGAACGAGGTACTTTTGCTTCACAGCAAAGTACTTCTTTAGAACCGAGTGCAGTAAATGACAAGAAGAAATGACTATAATGTCACTTCTCCTTCAAGGAAGAGGCACTGTGACCCTCAGCAGGTCTCTTTCATAACCCCATCCCTCTTTTTGAACTTGTGTGAACCTCGAGCGGCCGCAGTGTTCAGCCTGGAGAGTTCTTGGGTTGGTCTATGAAGGAGAGTATCATATGAAGAAGCAGCTGCCTTGGTTTTGAAGCCTCAGCTTGCCAGCTTCACTTGAGGCCCCTTGCCTGCGTAGGAGAGAGTCAGCAAACAGTTATCCCTGCTCACCTCCTCCGTGCAAGCCGCGCTGCCGCTGACCTCTGCAGCGCGCCACCGTCTCCTCTTCGCAGGGAGCAGTCTTGCTCTGCTAATTTGTTCCTCATACCTTTCTTCCACTCCGCCAGGTGACTCAAAGTGGGGAGACGGACTCCCATCGTGTGCTGTGAGGAAGGGCTCTGTCATCCCTTGCGGCGAGTGACTGGAAAGGGTTCAGCGGGGTGGATGTGCTTCCTCCAGGGCCGTATCCACCCTGGCACCGCTGGCCCCCACGCTCGCATCAGGTGTATGCCCACACGTACCGATTGCCCTGCAGACACATACCCAGAGACTACACCTAGAGCAAACAATATGAGCAGGTATGAGGAAAAATGAAACGAGAAAGGTCTGCAGAAAATAAATGGTAAGGGCAAGGAAATCAATAGCACAAATATTGAACCAAGGATAAAATAGTTTATCTATATATTAGAAGCAGCTTCAGCAGGCAAGGAAAACACTGACCGAATACCTTCACACCTACAGGATATGGCAAATACTCGGTCACACGTGTATTAATGAGAAAACAGAAACTTGCATGCCAATAATTTCAAGTGTCCTTCCCTCATCTGTCTATCACCATGTCAGCATCTGTGCCACCCTGCATTTTAGTGCACCATCCAAAATTTTGGGGCCCACATCTCAAACGAAAGTGTTGTGCTTGATGGTGGCCCTGCATGAGCCAGGACACCAGAGCTCTGTCCCAGATGATGTTGGAATCGTCTGCCAGGGTTTCCTAGAGAGTGTTTTCCTGCAGCACATCCTCCCAGCCTATCCATGGATCCAAGTTATGCAACTCCAGAGTGTCCTGAAGGGAAAAAAATTTGTCCCAACTGTCTCATCACCGGATTAAGCAACTGTCATTCAGCAGCAGCAGCAACCTGGAATTTGCAGTCGATAATCCTGCCTTGGGGCTTTACTTGAGCTTAAAACACCTCCCATGGAGAGGTCAGGGCAAGCTGCTACCATTGGCAGAGCTGATGGTAGCTGGGACCTCAGCTCCTGTCTTGTGAACCATCACAGGTACTGGGCTGTGTGTGGTGGTGTCTTTGATGGCAGTGTTTTCGTTTTTGAGCCCCACATGTCTGCACAGGTATGAGTTGAGGTTTCTGGTGGTCAAGTCCCTGGTGACCCGAGGCTGCAAGGAGATACTTCCTTTCTGTGCCACGGCAGCACTGAGCAGGAACAGCCAGACTTGGGAGCAAAGAGGCCACCCCGCTGTAGGTGGTGGTGCACGGGAAATCTGCCCACAGACAGTTCATAGAAAGTCCAGACTCCTGCTGCAAGTGGGATGATCATCACACCCGAGCAGGTTGCATGAGGTTATGAGGTTATGTGTACCTGAGTGCTGGAAAACCTCCAGAGATGGATATTCCACCATCTATCTGGGCAACCTCCCAGTTTTTTTCCTAATCTCTATCTTAAGGCTGCCAAGATGCCATTTGCAGTTGTTGCCTCTTTTTCTAGCGTCTCTCTATACTGAGAAGATCCTGGCTCTGCTGGCTCCGTAACTCCCCCTCCAGCAGCTGTTGACTGAAATCACCTCAGCCTTGAGCCTCGGAGCCTCCAGCTAAACAAGCCCAGGTCCCTCAGCCTTTTCTCGTGAGTCCCTGGCCATCTTGTTATCCCTCAACAGCCTGACCCATGGAGTATATCTCGGCCTTGGGGGCCCCAACAGCCTTTACTGCTCCTGCTGCTACCTGAGCACAAGGGCCCTGACTCATGGGCAACCTCACCTTGCCCCAGTCTGACCCCAGCCTCGTAGTGGTGTCCGGAGTGTGGATTTTTGGGGAGCGAGTTGCTACTCTGCAGCTCACAAACCCTCAAAATTGAGGCTCCATGCTTCTCTTCTCTAGAAACTCAGTGGTTCACCTGTCTGTGTAATTGTTACTACAGAAATATCGGGATCACTGCCAATTTATTCCTAGCTTCATGTTTTTTTGTCTCACAGCCAAGGTCATATCCATGAGAACATTTTCCTTCTTGTGAGCTGAGTCATCAATATTTCCTTCTTAGAAGACACAGCAAAACTTGTAGTACCGCAGAGCAATTAGGTGGGTGTCTAACATCCTTGTAATTTCAATGGTATTTAAGCTCTCTGAAGCAACATAAACTGTCTCTGAATAGGATTTCTTGGAAAGATAAGGCTTTTTTTTTTTAAATAAAAAAACCCAAACTCAGCAGAATAATCTAGCAATCTTATTTATCATATCCCCTTTTGCTATTATCACTCATGCACCTTTGAAAAAACGTAGTATGGAGTAAGTGAGTTGGATATGAGCTGTAGCTGATCTACCATACACTCCTTCCAAGGTTCAGTGGCTCATTGACAATGACAACAGAGGCATTTCAAAGGTTCTGCGTGGAGCTCCTTATTTAATCATGTCAGACTACGCTTTAATGCTCAATTGTGATGTAATTTGGTTTGGCTTCGCTCCTTGTGAAGGTGTACCAGGATTTTTTTAAACTTAGGATAGAATATTCTTGGCCCTTGTCTATACAACAGCTTTTCCAAATGCTTCCCACCATTAGCTCCATCATACTGACTTCTACTTCTACATACTTCTTCATGACATTGCGAGTCTCACTGTTAGCAACACATCAGCTTAAAAATTAAGGGTGTATTG
>JAVCKT010122967.1:0-20355 GCA_032273925.1 Rhynchotus rufescens
AAAAGAAAAGAAAAGAAAAGAAAAGAAAAGAAAAGAAAAGAAAAGAAAAGAAAAGAAAAGAAAAGAAAAGAAGGAAAGCTATAGTGGGGAAAAAATAATGTCTCAATGTGCTATTTCACACCTTACCATGATGCTTCTGAGAGAACAATGTGAAGGTTGTCATGGGCAAACTGATGTCTGATGTCTCCTAACTTTTGAGAGCTTAGTTGGGAAACCCTCAGGAGCATCTCAAGCACTTCAAGCATCTCAAGAACATCAGTGGTGCTGCTGGGCAAGAGAAAGGTAGGCAAATACACAAGCCTGAGCAGGACATGAGCTGGCCACTGTCCGGGGCCATAGGTAGAGACAAATCTCTTCTGTGGACAAGGAAGCTCACAGTTTTTGGCAGTGGGACAGTCTGGCCAAGGGGAACAATCCTGTGCATGTCCCTGGCTCTATCTGCACCTCGCAGTGGTCAGAGGTGCAGAGGCAGTGGCCAGTCCATCAGAGAAGGGACCGTTACCACCCTGGAGCTCCTGCGTTTTCTGACTGCTCTGCCACAAAACTCTCACTGCTTCGTGTTCATAACCAGCCCTGAACCATGTGCCAGTTCTGGGAATTTAATCCCAAAACGGAGGAAACTCAGCCGGGGAGGTTTTTGTTACAGGCTAACATTACAACCCCTGAACTGAAAGCAGCGTCTTCCAAAACCCCAGGGCACCTGCAGGCTGTGCCAAGGCTGGCTGGTGACAGGAACATGGCCCTGGTTCAGCTTTGCGTGGCGTCCTGCCAGTGCCTCTGATCCCATCCCAGCAGAGCAAGGAGTGTGTCTTCTGGCCGGCTTCCCTTGGCTTGGGCCTCCTTCTGGGACCCCGCGGGCCATGCAGCTGTTGGCTGATCACAGAGCAGGCCTAGGAGCTGGATTTTACCATGTGTCATGCTGGAGTAGAAAAAAAAATCTCCAGCAGGGTCTTGGGAAGTTGTGAGATCTAGATATGGCCAGGCTGGAGAGGGTGATAGGCTGAGTCTTAGCCACCAGATATAAAGTCTGTCAAAGTGAAGCCACAAGGTGAGAGTAGAGAAAATAAAAGAAGCTGAGGAGAGAGATGGAGGAGCCTCTGCTGTGGGACTAGTTTGAAATTCCAGGTGGAGATGTTCCTGGTGGGCTACAACAGCTCTATTCAGTTGCTCAAGGAGATATCTCATGCCCTTGGAGCTGCTCTGGTGGTCTGGAAGGGAGAAGGTCTACCTGGTCCCTGTTATCAACCTGTGGAAGTCTGGAATACACTTGGGAATCTGAAGTGGCTACACACTGCAGTGAGGCATCCAAGTCCAGCCCTTGCTTTGCCTGTTGACACCTCCACCCATAAGAACCTCAGTCCGTGAGCTGAATTCCACCCTTTCCCATTTCCAGTTCCTACACATGAATGCTCAGAAGTGTTAGTACGAGGCTAGTCTGGGGAGGTGGATAAGGACCAAGAGATGGTGCAGGAATCGGCTCAGGGGCTTCAGTCAGGATGTGCATGTATTTGAGTGCTCTCCCTATCTCAGAGCAGCTATGTCAAGAAATCTTAAAACTGAGGCCTTGGTATGGATAACAAAACTACTTTTTTTTCAGATAAATCCACGAAGAAACAATGTACAATTCACTCACCTGAAGGTAGGCCCCTGATGCCATTGGGGATCCAGCCTGGCCCATTGGTTATACACCCTTCTTTCCAGCCTTGTGGACGTATTTTGGACTCCCAAGCCTGTCTCCAGTGGCATTAGACATCAGTGGATGGACAGCTGAGTAGAGCCTGGCTCCTGGGAGATTAAAACTATTCATGTGGCTGCATGAGCAGAAAATTTCAGCCAAGGTGATTCAGCCATGAGGGCAACACAAATCTCCAAAGGGGCGTTCAAGACCTCGAGCAAGTGGCACCATGTTACTCCAGAGACGTGTACAGACCACAAGCCTGCGTCATATTTCCAACACCCTTTGATGTATGGAAATCATTTAATTAGTGGATAATGTAACTGGAAGTTAAGGAGCTTAGGAACCCTGACATTTTGAGTTCAAAAGCGCCAGTTTTCACTGCAGCCCAGCAGGGAAGCTGGTCTGCTGTGACGCCAGCACATGGCTTTGGGGATATCTCGCCTGAACATTAATACCCGTGAGCAAACACAGGCAGCATCTGAAGGGGAAAGAGTCCCACCCAAGGAAGGAAGACAGCCTTCTTTTTATGGATTTACATTAAAAACTGATTCTAAATTTGGCTTTGTGAAAGGTCAGTTCCCATGCAAACGTCATTTCAAAGCAGTCATGTCCATGGGAAGGTTCATGGGTGCAATCTTATGGCCAAGGAATTGGGTGGTCCTTCAGAAGACCTTGACCATAAAGACAGTGATGGAGACCTTACAGTGATTAAAGATACCTTACCATTAAACAAAGTCAATGCTGTGGCAGTGTGAGCTCTCCTTCTGCAGCAGGTTCTGCCTGAATCAAGAGGTATCTCCCAAGCAATTCAAGCTGGCCAAGCACACTGGATATGGATGCTATTAGTCAAAAGGCGCAGGGCACAGGACCCTGCAGTGATGATGCCCTCTGCTTGTCGCATAGGACAACCAGAGTAGGATGATATGACTCTCTGGCAACATCCACAAGTTTTCACGGCACTGAGAGCAAACAGAAGTTCATGCTCCAAGAACAGAAATGGCAGCACCATGCCCCAGCTCCCCATGCACTACCCCAACTTGACTTGCAATGTGCTGAGCACACGATTTTGGACACCAATGAAAGATTTTGCAAGGAGTGAAGCAATGTGTGTGACCCTCTGGTTCCAGCTCACTTCTCACCAGGCTGATTTCTACCACCTCCTTTGCTTTCACCACATGGAGGAGCTTCACTCATTAGACGAGGCCGCTCAAGGAGCAAGGTGCTATTCAAGGCAGAGAGACTAGTGACACAAGTCTAGGCTGCCCTCATTGTCTAGAACAATGTAGAATAACACTTCATTCCTCACTCTTGCCAGCCCATATGAAATGATGGCCATATGTGAGCTGATGCCCACAGGAGCTCACAGGACACAAGTTTCCATGGGTGGGTTCCACTTCTTTTCCAGTGTGTGGAAAAGAGGGTGAAGCAGCAACTATATTCCTTTTGGAGACCGTGGTGAAGGAGCCAATATGCCAAGTCTTGTCAGGCACCTGCCAGAGTGTGGGAAGGGCGAGAGCAGAACCCACCCCACACAAACACACACAGCCCACCATGCGATCCAGCCCGTAGGCATTTCCTGCTAATCTGCACACTGAGCCAGGCCAAACAGCAGCGATAAAAATAAAATCTCCCTCCCCTCCAGCTATAGCTAACGGTAATCCGAACGAGGAATCTCTCTCCTTTCAGATCCACCACCTGCCACCAAAAGCCTTGAGCAAAGCTGGCTCCGCAGCTTGCAGAGGGCCTGGCAGCAGCCAAAGCAAAGGGAAGCACCAGCATCCAGAACCCCACCAGTCAGCATCACCCTGCAGCAAGCACAGATGCTGCAGATTGGGTGATAATTGGAAGTTTTGGCTCATGTAGACCTGCTGGAGAAGGGAAGGCAGGTGGACCTGCTAGGCTCCCACTTCAAAGCCCATTATATTTATGAAATGGGTTTGGGACAGATCCAGTCTGATGTCTCGCAGTGTCTACCCGCACTGATCCACCTGCTTTCACATCCCAGTTGGCTCTCACATGATGGGTTAGTCCATCTTCATCATTACTTTAAGAGATGCCTCTAGACTTTGCTCTAAAGTGGCAGAGAAGAAGGAACATGTCCCATGCCACCCACTCAGGTAAGGGGACAGCTATGGAGAAGCATGGACAGCTGGGAGCAGGTTCACCACAAGCTGCCCCAGCAAGATTCAGCAACGTGGTGGTGTGCTTCAGATGGGGAAGCTCTGGAGATGGTGCAAGCAGTGCTGGACAAGGCAACTCACACAGCCCATCAGCACCCACACTGGAAACCTGATCCAGGCTCCTGTGCTTGTAGGCCAGCACTTTGCTTCCTCCCCCTCATGTGTTTCCTTGCCTACGCAGAGAGAAGGATGTGGCTGTTGGAAAGGAAAGCTGTATCCAGCATCTGTCTTCCACCCACCTTCCACCCAACGGATCTCTGTCTGCCATGGGCTTCTGGGATGACCTCTGAAGACCCACCTTTCTGCAGCCCTTGTGCTTGAGGCAGAAACAAGGCAGAAACCCAGACTGGATTACACCCAGTGATGCTTCTCTGCTTTCCATAAAGGCTTTATGATCCTATTGAGTTTTCTCCCTTGGCAGGATTTTACCCGATGCGAGTCAAAGCATGAGCATGGCTTTCCCCAGGAGATTGCTACCACCAGGAAGGATGGAAAACCCACAGAGATGGTGACTTCTGTTGCAATTCAAGGGTGGGAAGAGCACATTTCTCCATAGCTTCATGTGTCCGGCTTGCTTGTGTGCTGTGCTGAACCCTTTTTGCACATCCTCCTGGCCACCCCTGCTGAAGCATCCTAAGTATCTGTTGCTGCTCCTCAACACATCTCCTGTCCCACTTCAAGCTTCTTGGCCAGGATGGGAGCCCAGGGGTGTTTGTGGGGCCCGGAGGCATTTTCCTGTGCCAGTGGCTCCAGCTGGTCTGCCTGCACGGGGGAGAGGCGGTAGGGGAGGGAGTAGGAAAATACCATAGGAAAAAAGATGTGACTGCGGCTCTGTTTTGTAATCCGAGGGCACTCTGGTTTTAATCTAGCTTGGGAAAGCCCTGGGGGTTGTTTTTGCAAGCTAAAATCGGAGCGAGCGCGAAAGCGAGCGCAGAGCTGTCAAGGTCAACGGGCTCCTCGTGTTCCGTGACAGGGCAGGACTTTCGGGAGGGCTCTGCCCCGGCTGCAGGGCGAAAGCCGGCCCGCGGCCAACGTGCACATACCGAAAACACAACCCACACGTGTCTCACTGTGCTGCAAAGCCCAGACCAACCCCGAGGACACTTGTTCACCCTGGTTTCAACCTCCTCCCTCCCACCTGGGCGAGCAACATCTTGGACCCTGCTTAAGGCACCTACACCTGGAAGATCTCAGAGCAAGGCTGAAGGCCTGAACCCAAGGCCACGTTCAAACATCCCCAAGGAGGAAGACATCAAGGTGTGGGCCTGAGCAACGCTCTTCTACCTAACAGTGCAAGCAAGCTGAGCACTGCATCGATTTAGCACCAGGGCTGCTAGGTTCACCAGGAGAAGGTGCATGAGGAGGTGAACAGAAATGTGCTTATGAAGCCCTGTATGGCCCTGTCCAGGCAGGAGACTTCATCACATATCAAGTGCTCCCACAAGGGCAGGAAAGGAGGAATAAACTTGCTGCCACAGGGAAAAAATGTGCGAAGAGCAGATCTGATGACAGTAAATCCTTTTGACACCCTGTGTCCGTGATCAGATTGAAACTCAGAAGCCAAACAGCCTCCACTGAGTCTCCTCTGAGACTGCACCGAGTCTCATGTCAAGGACTAGGACACTTCTCCCTGGCCCAGGGGGAGTTTTCGGGCCACCCAGGATCTCTCCTCCTGGTTGTATGTGTCCCTTCCTCACCCTGCTCTAGCCACAAGACAAGGACAAAAGTGGGAAGCTCCATCCATGCCTCCACCACCCTGCCCATGGCCTCCCGGCTTCTGCACACCCATCAGGCAGGAATATCAGGACAGACTTGTCTCCCCAGTGCCACCACCACAAGCTACAGCACATGCAGATTGGTAGAAACTGAACATTTCTGCAGGAGGTGCTCAGCTTCATCACCTTTCCCGGGTTAAAACTGCTCAGGGGGGTTGGAGAAGGTTGATGTTGGGCAAACATCTCATTCTGCCTTCTTTTAAAATTCAAAAAAAAAAAGGGGGGGGATGGGGATCAGGGAGATGTTTTTTGCTTTGCTTTTGTTGTTTGATTTCAGATTTCTCTGAGTCTTGTGGAATATGCACTAGTCATTGGGCCGAACTCCAGCTTATTCCTCTCCTCAGATGCAAGCAGGGATGAGAAGGAAGGCAAAGAGGCGAAGAGCTGAAGTGGGAGACCCTGGAACCTCCCACGTGGAGCCTGGAAGCAGAAGGGATCAGCAGGCTGCAACCAAACACTGGATCTTTCCATAACGAAAAGGCCCAGCACTGCCAGGAGGTTTTTTTCCACTGTACAGCTACTATAGGGTTGATGACAGGAAAGCTAATTATATCAACATCCTGTTTACCCGCCAACATGGAAGAGGAGCCCAGAGGCTCCTCTCGGGCCATGAGGGCATGCTCGGATCCGGTTGCATGACAGAAAAAGTCTTAGCCACATCTCTGAGTCGTCTTCTTGTGCAGGTGAAGTGCTACCTGCTGCTCCTCCAGCACCTGGAGCATCGTCACCATTCGCTGCCCAAAGACACCAAGAGGGAAGCTCCAAATGATGGGAATCCCTCATCAGGATCAGAATGAATACCACCAGGGTCAGATCTTTTGGTCCAAACACTCTTACCCAGCAATAAACCAAAATGGTAAATATTACGGTGAGCAATTACCAGCAGCAGAGCAATTGGTCTTTCATCCTTCAGTACAAATATGAGCAGTTCAGAGCACCTGCATCCCACATGTCAAATGCAAAGTGAGAGAACTGCAGCCTTTGTACAGACCTGGAGAAGTGGGACCATAAAGGATTGATTTTTTCTGTCTCTTCTGCTGATTCAGGAAACAGCAGGAGGAAAGACCTTCTCCAACTCTCTTCTGGCCAGCAGGCATTTCAGGATCCAGTGGTGTGATGTGTTGTAGAAGACAGCTGAAAGGCACAGATGCCTGAGCTAGAAATAGAGCTGCCAGCAGGCAGGTGCCTGGATTTGACCCAAGGAAAGTGCTCAGACCTACCTCCAGATAAGCACATTTCAAACTCATTATTGACTTCTTAATGAAGTCAAGAGAAAGTCATGAAGACCCACATCTGGATCTGAATTTATACCCAATTCTATAGGGCCCACCAGAGTCTTGGATTGTGCGGTTCTGCTAAGAGTCCTTGAGAGAGGACATAGTCTCTGGTCCTTTATTCTTGCCTTTGTCAGGAGCTGCAGTCAGGACTGAGACATGATCTTTGTAGCAACCTTTCATGTCCCTCAGTCTTCCCTAGCAGGACCATCACATTAGCAAAACAAATCTGCTGGACTACTGGAGCTCTTGCCTTCCGCAGCCATCCAAGCCTAGAATCCATCACCTCTTCATTATCAATGACCCTCCAGAATTTTTGGAGAGGGCAATGCTGTTCCTCCTGAGCCCCTGGCATCTTTCCAAAGTACAGCAGTACATCCTACCCTCTTCAGAGCCTGTTACAGCTTCCAGCAGCTGTGCAACCACCTGAATTATGGCATCGGACACAACCACATGGTCAGATGTGCCCCCTCTGACAGGGTGTCTTTCAGTAGCTAAGCAGAAATAGTCACGTTTGCATTAACATTTAAATATTATAAAGCTTAATGAATCAGCTTTCACACGGTGCTCAGAAAAGAGCAGGTGAAGAAGGACAGGGAGGCAATGAATAGCAAGAGCCTGAAGGGCCTGCAAAATCATTCATTCCTAGACCTGACTTCTTCATTCAGGTCTGTTTTGAGGACTATGTTCCTCTTGGCAAAAGAAAAGCATTAGGCCAAGTGCCATGGCCAAGACTTCAGGAGAACATTCTTGTCACATCCTCTCCCTTCATCCACTTGCCAGCTGCAAAATGAAGGTTTTTCCAGGCCATATAATGAATGAACAAGGCTCCCTGGATATTTTTATTATTTTGCAACACAGAAAAGTCTTTGTAATTCACTCTGGGGCAACGTTTCAGCCTTTTATCAAGACCTCTATCATCAAGGCCATCTGAAGAGAAAGGTGGGTTCAGTCCCTTAGGCACCGTGACACATGTCACCTTATGGGGTACTAAAATAAATTCATTGCAGCTCTGATCCAGAGGAGAAAGAAAATGAATCTCAGCCTCAGGCTCTGCTGCTGGGATGTGGCTGCAAACTGGGACTCCCAGAGCCATTGAAAAGCCCCTAGGTACCATCTACAAGGGGCTGCCAATGTGACCGAGGACTCAAGGGGCATCCACACCCACCCAGAGCATCATCTGGAGACCAGGAGCTAAAACTGGCCTTTCTTCACATGAGTGCCCCACATGAGTCACTGCACCCTGTTATAACAACATCTGGCGCAGACTTCTTTTTTTTTCATTGAAAAATGTGAATTTAAGGAACCAGAAGAATTCCTTGAATTTAGTAAATCACTCTAGGGAGATGGGGAAAAAAAATCTCAAAAATCAAAAAAGTCAGCATCTGCCACAGCTTATTTGCACTGGCAGTTCTAAATCAAAACAGAGCTAAGGCTAAAAACAAAAATAGAACAATTCTTGTTTGGGTCAGTTTTCATCCTTCTGTTTTTGTTTTTTTTTTTTTTTCTTTTCAATCTCTGTTTTCAGTGGAGGGGTTGCTCCTGTTTATAATTCCCTCTGCTTTTTCCACGTAGGCTGCCGAACACAACACTCCGTTGTTTGCACAGCTGCCTGCACGGCCCATCACAGGGCACATGCTGTGGGACCTTTGTGCTGGAGGACCTCGGAACAGCCAACCTAAAGGTCCCTCTAGGCCGGGATTGCGACTGGCTGCAGACGTCTGCGAGGAGCAAAGCGGGTGACGTGTCCTGACACCCCGTGACCAGCATGCTGAGCACTGTGTGAAAAGCCAAGGGGTTTTACATCAGGCATTGCAGCTGGAGAAATAAAGATATCAGCTGCTGTGAACCATACCTTGAGACAAGGGATGAAGCTGGAGCAAGAGCGTTTTGTGAGCAGCTCAACAGCAGGAGCCTGGATGCCCCAAGTTTTGGGTCTGGGAAGGCACCCACAATAGTTCCATATTGAGTGACGGAGTGTAATAATGAAGAGCTGTCTTCCTGCAGCAGAGCGATGCCAAAGCTGAGCTTAAAACTGAGCCTGCCTATAGGGCGCTCCACCTCCCACCCAGTCCAGGATGATGGAAATGAAAGGGCTGGAGGATTTCTTGATCACAGGTCCAGTTTGCAGCATCTGCCCAGCCTCCACAGACTTGGAGTAGGGGCTTCAAGAGTTCATCCTTTGTGGGTCACCTCCATCAAAAGAAAAAGAAACTTACCTCTCAGTAGCTTTTTAGAACTTTTTTTTAATGTACAGAATGAGTTGATGTAGTTCTTAGGATGAGGTAGATCTTAGGAAAAGAAAGCTGGACGATCACCTTGAGAGCTTCAACATGTTTCGAAGGTGCAACCACACAGCTGAGCAATCACGCGATGAGAAGCAGAGGACTTTCATAGGGCAAAAGAGGAGACAAAATGAAGAGTCAGTTGCTCTAGGGAAGGTCACAGGCCTTGCTTGTCATGGCATAGCATTACAGTGTCCTGTCACCACCAGAGCTCATTAGGAAACTAGGACACCAAGGCTTGGCTAGGTGGGATTGGGATATCCCGCCTGGCCACCAGCTGCTGCCTCAGAAGATCCTGCATCTCTCACAGATCTTCTGCATCCGTCAGCCCCATGTGGCTGTTTTAGACACCCCACGGCACTGCAGAGAGCAATATTGCCTAAATCAATTTTTAGGCAAGCTCAGTGTTTAGGCGACTGAACTGAGCTTGAGGGCAAGCACTGAATCTATAAAACAAGCTGAAACGCAGGAAATTATATTTAAAGACTTTTGACACAATTCAACGCTGCTTGCCTGAGGAAAACCGAGCCAAGGGCTCCCAAGCCCTGATTTTCGACGTGCCAGTGCTCTCATGCAGGAGCAGCTGATGCATCAAGAAATGCAGCTAGAGACTGTAATCCATCGAAAGGCAGCTGGAGGGTAGCAGATTTCCACAATAGTCACAGAACTTCAGAACTGTAGATATGGCACAAACTGCAAAAAAAAAAAAAAAAACCTGGAAGTAGCTGCTTTGGCCAAGAGGATTTACATCCCATTTGGGATCAGCAGGACACACACAAGCCAGAATGGTCAGCCCTCGGGGACATTGACTCAAGAATTACTAGATTTGTTCAAGTATCCTGTTTGGACTTTTTGGGGATATCTTCTTGCTTTCAAAACATGAAATTCTGTCCTTTCAGCCTCTTGTGTGCAGCTGAAAGGACCAGGATTTTTTATTGCATGAAGATGTATTTGTGAAGTATGTGAAAAAAAAAGAAGAAATCCCGTCAATTAGCCAACACCTTCTGCATCCATCCTATATTATTGCTGTTTTATTATTTTTTGTATTAATTTATTTTATTACTTCCATTCCTGATCTACCTTTTCATGAACCAGGACCATTTTGGTCAGGATGCAGTGCAACCAGAAGCTGCTGGAGCAGCGAGACGGGATCTCCAACACGCTTTGGGGCTTGCACCTCAAAGGAGGTCACATCTTTGTACCCTTGAGCAAGGGACACACAGGGACGTCGGGTCAACGCTGCCAAGGGCATGGTCTGGAGGACATGTGGCAACCTGGATCTGCCTCCACGGAAATGAAAGACGCAACTAAAGCCCCAGTGACGGGCACTGTCCGCAGAGAGGGTCACGGTGCTTCCCAGCACGTGCCAGCACCAACCACCCTCCACCACGCGCCTCTTCCACCCTCCTTCCCTGCTTCCCAGATTCCCACCTCCCTTCCCGATGCTGCCCAAGCTTGCGGCTGCCGTGGCCGGGACGGCTGCGTCGCAGGAAATCCGGCGCCGAGAAGGCCCTCGTGGAGAGCGGAAGGAAAGCAGGGGAAACGGGCTGGTTTGTAATGAAAACAAATATCCCGTGCGAGCCGAGTCACAGGCCCCATGACGCTGGCGTCCCCGCCGGCCTTGTCGAGCCGGAGCTTGACGACATTTGGCTCAGGGCCCTGCTCCTGTTTTGCCTCCGTTTCTTCTGTTTCAGTTGTCTCGGACCCCCGGCCACGCCAGGGCCTGCATCCTGCTCGGCCTCCCCATGGCTCTGGGCAGCGGGGCCCAGTCAGGAGCAATGTGAAGCCTGGGCTGAAACCACAGCAACCTGTGACAGGGCTACAGGTTTCCAAAACCAGGGACCTCATATTCATACCCATTGCAGGTCCTCATTCCAGATAGTCCCCAGGAAGTTATGGCCCCCGAATCCTCTCCTTGGCGAGCCAGGCCCTCAATGTTTAGTCTGCTGAGGAGCTCGTGGTGGCTGCAGGTGCCCACATGGCATTGTCCTCACGGACGAGGACAAGGAGCGAGACAAACCCCAAGGGTGATCCAGCCAGTTCGGCATCTCAGCAGACTCCAGACAAAGCATCAGCAAAGCAAACTTTTAAATGTGGCTTTGCAAAGCCCGTGGTGGTGCCATGGACACCAAGGTGGGTTCTAATCTTCGTTGATGAAGCAGGGAGGAAGAAACGGGAGCATCCGCAGGGATTGTCACAGCCAGGGACACATCCTACAGCAGCAGCTGCGGCTTGTGCTGTGCTTCTGGCTGTAGCCACTAGAGGATGGCAATGTCCTGAGCCACCAGTCGTGTCCCGAGCCACCAGCTGCAGTGCAAATCCTGCTGTGGAAGCCCGACACACCAAGGATCTGTGCGTGACCAGCAAAAACACACCTGGATGGCTCCTTTGGGAAGCATCAGGATGCCCAGCGCTTCCCGACCACCTGGAGTGGCCACAGGCTGTGTGGGACATGGGAATCCAAGGGGTGACCAGACCGTGAGCATCCCATCCTGGGCCTGCCCAGCAGTGAAGGAGCATCTTGCAGCCGGCATTACACGGGGGACATTCCCCAAAATGTTGAGGCCATTGCAGGTTGGACATGTCCAAAATGTCACCGCACAGCCTGGTCAGGAGGTTCACATCCCCTCCTTGCTCCCAGAGGTGCTTTTCCCATTGATAATATGCCGCTTGGATGAGTGGATCCATCTGGATGGAGGATCCTCCTTGCCCCATCGCAACTTGAGTCATGATCGTAACTTAATCCAGAGTCAAAATTGTCATGTGGAAACCTATTCCACAGGCTAACAAAGGTGGGAAGGGATTTTCTGAGGGTCTCTGGTCCAGCTTCTCACTTGGAGACAAGGCCAGCTTCAGTGCTAGAGCAGGTTGCTCAGTGTCCACCTGAGGTCTGAGTTTTCTCCAGCGATGGCAACGCCCCTAAGGCCTTAAACTCCGCTCAAGTGTTCACCCACCTTCATGGGGAAGAAATTTCACCTTATGCCCAAGCTTCCCTAGCTGCCTCTCCCCCTTTCACTTTATGAACTGAGAAGAACCTGGCCTGAAAACAGGTCTCCAGATGTCATCTCACATCTGTCATGGGGAAGAACTGGTGCCCTCAAGGGGACCACTGCCTTCACGGTGGCCCATGGTGGCCCTGTGGCGCTGAACCCTGGCCCCACTGTCGCACGGGGACATCCTGTGCTAGGAAGAGGAAGGTCCTCTCGGCCCTGGAGGCTCTCAGCCTCTCCAGGCCCCGTGTCCGGAGACGCCGGCGCCGCAGCGGAGCGGAGGCAGCAGGTGGATGGAGGTGGCGGGGAGGGAGCTGCAGCGCCGCGGCATCCGTGCCTCCCCGAAATACTTTACCGCTGCTAATTAAAGCCTCTGACATCAGTGTTTTCATGTTACATAACACCCGAGCGCACCCAGGCTCTCGCTCTGCGTCAAGGACAGGGACGGGAATAGATCCCACAAACCCCAGCTCTTGGCTCCTCCAGCCCCGCCGCCTTCGCTGGAATGGGAAGGACAGAGCGAAGGGAAAGGCCTGGAGAAAGACATCCTGTCCCTCCAAAGTCATGGGTGTGGAGGGCAGGAACAGCACAGTTTGGGGCTGCCAGCCTCCCAGGAACAGGGCCTAGGAGGAGAACCTCAATATTGTCCTCTCTGGAGAAGGGGTGGCTGTCACCTTGGGATGGGAGGCCTAACCAAGCCCTCTGGCCCCATCCGTGCCCTTTTTTTTCCTCCATGGTGGGGAGATTTGTGTCAGGGCTCAGCTTTCTCCACCCAAACAGAATGATAAGAAGACGCCAAGGGACCTGATCTTCGTCCAGCAAATTCCTTCCAGAGAGATGAGTAGGTTTGCACAAGGGACCGGGCTGAAGTTTCAGAGACGGAGCCAAGTCCCGCTGACTCAAAGCTCCCTGCCCGCTTGCCAGCTGGATGTGATGCACCCCGTTTTATGGGAAAGGCTCCCGGCCAGATGGCATAGGAAGCATCGCCCAGGTCAAGTGCTCCTCACCGATGCTCAAGTGAGGCAGCAGCTATGAATGGGGGCAGGTGTCTCCTCCACAGTTAGTTATAAATAATCGAACCCTCTTGGTTGATGAACACGCCAAGATGGATGGGCACTGAGATGTCCACTTGTGGCTGGTGGGACAGCAGGTGAGGAGCAGCCTGTGCTCAGAGGGCCGTACCAGCTTCCCCAGCAATGAGGAGGAGGCTGGTGGGGACGGAGCTGGAGTTTCCAACTCAGAAGAGCTGGGATGGGTTTCGTGCTTCATCTCAGGTGCTGCCAAAGCTGCAAGGCATCGCTGTCCTGGACAAGGCCATCAGGTAGGAAGGAGCCCTCCAAAGAAGGTGAGTTTGCCCACAACAAGGGCAGCAGAGGCAGCACAAGCACTTGGGTTTAACACGGTCTTTGGCCATGAAAGTTGTGTGAAACTGTACAATATAAATGCCCATGATCGGCCTCAAGGTCCCAAGGAGTATCCCAAGTTTTCTGGGTCAACTCAGCTAAAGGAACCTGTCCCAAAGCCATGGGACTTTGCTTTGCACTAGAGACCTTCCAGTGCCTGGTGCTGAAGAGCCAATACTCCTCTCAAGTTCAAGCCAAGACCTAGGTTTGAAACACTGACCTACACCTCACCAGTTCCACCTAACATTCTTCAGGGCCTCCTGAGCTCCTTTCTCCATGTGGTGGTGTCCGACGGTGCCTCAGTTCCCCCATGTCCAAAGAAGATCGTAACATCTCCAGAACATCAAGAGCCTGGAGATAAACATCACCTGGGCAGGAGGGAACCCGACGTGGGATGCAGCTTCACCGCAGCAATTAGCCACACGACGGGCACCAACATCATGGGGAGCAGGGACCTCACATTTCTCTACATCCACAAATGACTCCAATTACTGCGGGTGCTCCAAATGACTCCAATTACTGTGGGTGCTCCTGGGGAGGAGAGATGGAACCTTCCTTGGCATGACCTCGCCTGCATCCCTGCAACACCCAAGCTATGAAGGATCAACCCCCCTAGCTCAGTCATGGGCCAGGAAATCACTCCCGGGGGCTCCTGTGCCCATTTTAAAGATGGGAAAACTGAGGCAGAAGGTGGGAGACACCAGAAGCAGCTCATTCAAAATGGAGCCGCTCACAGAAACTCTCTTATTTCCAGAAAACAAGCAAATAAACAAATAAAAAAACAGTTGGACTCATCCCATCCCAGCCTTGCTGCTCCTTTCTCCCACCTTGCTTCGTGCCACAGCTGCCTTCTTGGAGCCCATCCCTATTGCTGGCACAAATTAGCACCCAAGAAGCTCCACCAGCTTTTCCAGGAGCCGGCAATATCCGTTCCAGGGAGCCTGGGACACAGCGGAGTTCCCTGCAACATCACAGTTTTCCAGGCAATTTCGCCTCCCAAAGCTGAATTTCCCACAAAAACCCCAGGGCGGTGCAGGGGGGTTTCCCAGCTCGTCGCTCTGCCCTGCAGGGCCCTATCCTGCTGGAAGAGGCATAGGGAAAAGCTGCCTGGAAAAATGGTGCTGGGAGGAATTTTGGCCCGTTGCTCCCAGTTACGGCTAAATCAAAGTATTAGGGGGAAATGGCCACTCCTGGTGAGCTGGGAATTGTTTCCTCTTTCAAAAAGAACAGCTCCAAGGGTCGGAAAATCCCCAGGCGGCTCAGGACTGCCTGGAAATCACCGGGTCCGCAGGCTCCGGAGTGGGCCAGGCTGCCTGCGCGGGCCGTCCGGGGCTGCCCGGGGCGGTTTTGGGGAGCATTCCTCCTATTTTTTTTTTTTTTTTGGAGCATTCCTTGGGTGTTTTTTTGAGCATTCCTAGGAGGTTTTTCTGGCCTTTTTTGCCGCATTCCGGGCTCTTTGCGGCTGATGGGATCCAGATGGTTTGTAGCGCAGCCGCATGCGGAAACCCGCTGGCCCGGCGCTCCAGCGGGATGCTGAGCCCGGCGTGGAGGAGAAGGGCAATTTTACCCCTCTGTGTGTATGGGAATATCATTATGTCTTTAAAAACGCTATAGCTTAACCGCTGCTGCATAACTCTCATATTCTGGTGCTCTTAATATTTATTTTTCTTTTTTTTTCTAAAGGAAACAAAGCGTGTGGGATCAGCCGGTCTCCACGAGCCCATCGAGCGCAGCTGGACCGCGAGATGCGGATACAACCTCTGGCTCAGGAAGTCCCCGAGCAGCAAATTGCCGGAAGCCGGGAGCCCCCAGGGTGGGAAGCGCTGCCCTTGCCTTGCCTCCGCGGAGCAGCTCCGCTCACTGCGGCCGGGGAGCGGATACGCGCCGGGAATGACCGTGCCCGTGGCTCCGCTCCAGCGCGGGTCTCACGCGCGCTGCCGTTGTCCCAGTTGGCCCATTTCGGCCAGTTCCAACAGGCTGAGCGGAGGTGGCGGCAATGCGGGATTGCTCCTGGGTTCCCATGGGATGGGACCGAGCCACGGCCACATCCAAGCCCGCTGGCCCGTGTCCATGCCCTTCACACGGGATGTGGTTATCGGCTCTATTTTAGGCACGATGTCATCATCACATCACACCTTGATGTGATGACGGAAGAAGTCACGGGCCACCAGTTCGACCAGTTGCACCCACTAGGTGCACATCCTGGTGCAGATTTGTCTGCACATCCTTGGTGCAGATTTGTCCCCCTTGTGCGCTCTCCTATCTCATCTTCTTTTATTGCATCTTGTGTGCAACGAGCATGACCATCCTCAGCCGAGGCCTCTGTGGCAAACGACCTGGCAGGACAGGCAGGGCCCCAGCTGCATCCCAAATAATGCAGCCAACAGCAGAGCAAGAGCGTTCCCTGCAATAAATCAGCCCCATTTATTTCCCAGTGCAAATGCAATCCCCAATTGCACGGATGCCAACCCAGATTGCATGGATCTCAATCCAGATTGCATGGATCTCAATCCAGATTGCACGGATTCTCCTCTTGCACCTGCACTGTCCCCCTCGGAATCCTGCACCGCAGCCGAGCACCCAAGTGACTGCAAAGCAGGAAAGCCGCAGGCTTGGCTGCACACCCAGGAGCTGCTCCGCTCATCCACGCACGGATGGAGAGGGCAGCAGCTCCGATTCCTCCTTCTCTGCTAAGGGGCGAGTCTAGGAGGGGAGGTCTGGGCGTCTCCTGGCTCCAACTCCAGCTTTGGGTCCTCATGAAGACTGCAGTGGGTGGATGCGAGGACGGAGAAGGTGGGACATGCCGGGCGAGCCCTGCGAAAGCTGCGTTGTCCCTTGACTCACCAGGTGGTTAATGACTCAAATATCCTCAGTAATTGCGCCCTGTGACAGGGAAGAGCCTGCCCTGCTCCACCCAGTCCACGTCAGTTTAGCAAGGGGAAAAACCAAAGTCCTGCACTGCAGCTGCACCCCCAAAAGGGGTGGAGAAGAGGGCTGAGAAAGCAATCCTGCTACCCAAGCATGGGACAAAGCTGCGGCAGCATGGATGGGTGGTTGGATGGGTGGATGGATGGATGGATGGATGGAGCTTTTCCATATCATGCTCTGGAGGCAGTCTTTGGGTCTGGAAAGCACAGGCCACTGAAGACAGTGGGGACGCTCTGAACATGTCTTATTTTGGGCAATGTGTCATTTGGCAACCACGCTGCTTGTTGGACCTGCTGGCAGGGACAGAACAAGACCTTGACATGGACCTTGAGTGAAAAGAGGGAGGAGCTGAGGAGTGAGGAAACCACATGGTGGTTGAAGAATGGAAAAGGGAGCAAGGTGAGGGTGACTATCTCAGGGGAAGGTGTTGGAGGAGGACGCTGGCATGGTGGGACACTAGAAGGGATGGAGTGGATGCCATGGGTGTTGTAACCAGCAGTAAATGAAGAAGAGAGTGGTCTACAGGAGTCCTTCTTTCCACGAGGTTTCCTCACCATAGTATTTGCGCTATCAGCTTGGCTGGGTTTGGGAGGATGAGGAGGATGAAAAAGTCCAAGAGAACCTGCTGCCTCCTCCAAGCCCAAGGCTGAATGTCTGAGACAAGAGGGGAAGGGCAGACAGGAATATTCCTGTGTTGCCACTAACGCTTCCTCTGGCCTCATTTCATTTGTGCTTTAGCCAACGACCTGCGCTCCCAACCCGGCTTTGTCAGGGCCCTGCGAAATCTCTGGTGGGGAAGGCCCCACGGAGCCATGTATCCTCCAGGTAGCAATAATAACATGGATACTATGGATCTGATGTTCTCATTTTCCCCTCGGTAATGGCAACTGTATAGTGTCTATCACCCCAAACCTCTCTACCCTTCCCTCCTGCCTGTCCCAGAAGTTGTGTGGCCCTTCTTCACTCATGACTTCTTCAAACCCAACCAGCACTTGCTGGTGTTGACCTACCTGCTGGCTAAAAGTCTGGGTTTTTTGCTCAGATGAGAGCTCTTCCATCTTGTACCTTGTCCAGAGTTACGGCCACGCCAACCCCCGGCTCCGGGCTCGGATGTGACCGGCGCCGCCGCGGCCCCGTCTCGCATCCCACAGCGCACACTGCCGTACGGTGGTCTGCAAGCACCGCGACCACTTGGCTTTTTTGGGAGGCAGAAGCCCAGCAGGACATCACCCACAAGCGGGACCCACATCCCGGTGCCAATTCGGTGCCGTTTTGGTGCTTGGGAACCACAGCCATGCTGGGGATCCCGGGCTATGCCCCTTTTCCCTCTCCAGCCCCCTGCACAAAGCCCGGCGAGGCATTGGGCACAGTGTAAACCCACACAGCTCCCCATCCACTCTGCTGACCAGCTCCAGAAAAGCCATTTATTAATCAGGACCAAGCTGCCTCTTCCTCAAATATGAATAAGAGGCTGCAGTGCAATCGGAGGAACCGTGTCGCTGCCTTTATGCATCAGCGCCGCCGTGTCCTAAAACCACCCCAGCAAGGCGCTCGAGCTGGAAATGCAGATGCGCCCCGGCCACGGAGAGCTCCGCGGCTCATAAAGGAGGGAAGAGATTGGCTCCAGGACATGCCAAGGACAAATTCTCCAAGCCTGGAACACCACTGCAGCGTGTCTAGCTTGGCAGGCAAGGCCAAGAGACGGGAACAACGTAATGACAGGGACAGTGTGGCCAGGTTTCGAGCTCCTGGTTTGCAGCTGCTAAGAGCTCTGCCTCCTCTCCCCGCTCGTCCATGGCTGAGTCCCACTCACATCGCTCCCTTCTCCCAGCTGGAAAAGGCAAAGGGAGATAAGACTCTCCTTGCCCGTTAGTAATATCCTGCTGATGAGCCCCAGTGCCTCGAACCTTGCAGGCAGCTCCGATAAGCTCCACATGAGTCACTGATGCTCCTGAGCTGCCCAGCTTAACAAATCACGGCTGCTCCTGGCGCCTTTCGAAGATCTGCAATAGGCAGCTCGCAGCCACGCGGGACATTATTCACTTCCCGATGTGTCGGGATGCGTCCTGGCCAGAGGGACCTCAGCGTTTTTCCTGGGAGGTGTGGGCAGCTCGGAGCCGTGCGTGCCAGACCTGACGCGCGAGCCCGAAAGCCAAGCGGGGCTGGAGTTTCAGGTTATGCAACAACCTCCTTCGTCTCTCCCAGGAAAGGAAATTAATTTGTGCGGGAGATGAGGTCACGTTAATCGCAGCTGGGGGAGGATCCAAGTTTAGTGCCTGCGCGAGCCTGTCCGGGCGCTCGGTGCCAGGAGGGCCCCGTGGATGCTCCGCAGCCCGGCCGGCTCCGGCTCCTCCTGCACCTCCGGGCCAGCGTCTCGCAGCGCCAAAGCGGCTGCCAAATCTCCCTGGCGTTTTCTCCTCCGGTCACCAGAGACCTTTTCCTAAATCCCGGCTTGGACTCGGTGCCGTCATGCATTACTCAGCAATGCTGGACACAGAAGGATCCAGAACAAACCGCCGGCACGGCCGCTTTGTTGAGAACAAACGCGGGCTCGACGGGAGGACGTTTCCATCCCCCTGTGCCCGCGGGACGCCCCCAGGTTTAACCAGGATGCAATCCAAATATCCCAGGCTCACCAGGAAGGCAGATCTCCCATTCCGTCCTGGTTAATCATTGCAGGAGGAAAGGGAAAAGACGTTTTCCCAAGCCCTAAGAAACGCGTTGTCCTGGGGACAATGCGAGCGGGCAGGGACGATGTCACTGCTCCGGCAAGCGAGGTCACGGCCATGGAGAACCAGGATTTCCTCTCCCACTGGGATCCGCAGCAAGACTATTGCTTAAAATCCGCGATTCGCTTCTCACGCTTGTGCACCTGCTCCCTCCGGCCTCCCAAGAGCAATCGCAAACAGCGAGAGCGACCGGGGGCCTCGGCTATTATTTTTTTTGCAAAAAGAAAGGGCATCTGCGGCGTCCCTCGGGAATTCTGCCTTCCTCAGCACATGCCTTCTGCCAGCTGGGAAGCCGGGACCACAGGGTCTAGAGGCGGGATGTGGAAGCAACGTGACGTTTCCGCGTGCAGACGAGGCGGGCAGTCCTGCGTGCACCTCTGCCAGCAGCCAGCTGCTCTGAAAACCCTGCATTTGAAGGAGGAGGTGAAGAGCGACGCTGAAGGCTGGCTCCCCTTTGAAGAAGCCAAGGAATGGTTCAAAACCTCCAGGACAGCCTCCTCACCGATCCTGAGGAGGAGGCCTGAGGAGGGCAGGTGGAAAACCGCGCTCAGCAGAACCTGGTCACAGAATCAGAGGATCCTGAAGGTTGGAAGGGACCTTTAGGGACCCTCCAGTCCAACCCGCTGCACACGCAGGGTCACCCAGAGCACGGGGCACAGGGTGGTGGCCAAGGGGCTTTGGGAGATCTCCAGAGAAGGAGCCTCCACAGCCTCCCTGGCTGCCTGTCCCCGGGCTCTGTCCCCCTCACTGTGAGGGAGTTTTTCCTTCAGTTCCTGCGGAACTTTTGGTGCCCCAGTTTGGTCACAGCCGAAGCAGCGACGTTTCCAGGAAATCAGCTGCGTGTCAGGGTGACGCCACCCCCGAAAGCTGCTCCTGAATTTCTATAAAGATCTGCTCCTGCAGCCCCCTTTCCCGCCTCCGCCTCGCCACTGTGTCCCCGCAGTGCCCTCTCCCATCCCCTTGGTGTCCCCTTGTCCCCCAGGATCACCCCAAGGGGAGGCACCCTGTCCCCTTGTCCCCATGTCCCCATGTCCCCACTGTCTCGTCCCCCATCCCCACAGCCACCTCCTGCCCCTGCTGCCCCCTGTGCCCCCCCCTGTCCCCAGGGTCACC
>JAVCKT010123062.1:0-20336 GCA_032273925.1 Rhynchotus rufescens
AGCTCCACATCCCTCTTGTACTGGGGAGCCCAGAACTGGACACAGTACTCCAGATGTGGCCTCACCAGGGCTGAGTAAAATAAATTGAAGTTAGGTCAGGAAATCAGAGAGCTTTATTTCTAGACTAGTATGATGGTCAGTAGATTTACCACGGGTGTTCTTTGCTTTGGAACACTGAACAGATTTCGACCAAAACCCTTCTTCATTTCTGAACCTGTTCATCTAATTTATCCTGCCAATGCCATTAAAAGGGTCCTTTCTAAAGTGGATCATGTTTTGCTGTGAAAAGATATTTTGCAACCATAATGTGAGGTGGTGGTGTATGCTTCATAAATGGAGCCAACATGTAATAAATGTTTGGAAAAAGAGAAATGTATAAGACAAACTGTCATAGTTGTGGGAACTGTTTTGGTACTTGAGCTTTCTCTAATTCACGGGAAAGGAGCGGGTATTCTTAATGTGTGTCATGATTCTGGAATGAGGCTTTTTCTAGTCTGTACACAAGTGCAGAAAAAGCTTTTAGGGGCTAGCTTAGACATAGTGTCCAACAATTTTCTCAATGTTCTCAATAGCTGTTCCAGACATTCATGTGACCTCCTTGTTTTGCTCTGTCTGATGGAGAAGGAATTCTCAGAGAAGGTCTGAAGCTTTTCCTCTAGGACCAGTGCTCAGACAGTGCTGCCTGAATCCCCAAGGAGTGCTGCTGCTAGACTTCAATAGCAGTGGTGGTAACAGGAATAGCTTTTTGTGGAAAATGTCTCTTCCCAATTTAGCAGTGTTGAGAAATCTCATTTCCCTCTTGAGGTTGGAGAATTCTAGGGCTACACTTTCTCTACCCCTTCTCTGATGTCAACAGTTGAGGTAGATCTTGGGTACAATGTGCTAGAATATGACAACCAAGGGAAAAGGATTTATATTGAAGCCTTCAACAAGACCTGGAAGGAGAGGGTGACCGGAGGCAAATCCTCCATGTACAAAGCGCAAAATAAGCTTGTTGAGGAGAAGAATCTGCCCTGGCATTGAGGCACATTTAACAAGCCTCCTGCACCCCAGCTCCACAAGTCATGTAGCATCTTTAGAACATGCCTCTAAAATCATATCATTGGGGATAATAAAGAAAAAAAAATTAAAACTACTTGAGGAAAACAGTCGTTCCATCCTGGCACATGCAAAGAAAGTGGGTGGGAATGTCCTGTTGGCTCCATGAATGAACTGTTTCTCATTCTGCATGATTTGAGTAAATGTCAAAAGTATTTACAGATTAGCCCAGATCACTGCAAGGAGCAGAAGAAGGGACTGCATTTGAATGGAATCCAGCAGCCTTCAGGGACAAAGTTCAAAAGCCCTGACACCCACAGTGGCCATGTAATTGCTCCTGCATTTCTGAGCACTTTTTGGTTTAGAAATAATGATCATTAATAGTCCCTAGTCATTATTTTCAACTGCAAATGATGTTACTCATGATAATGGCCTAGCCAAAGTTATTTTGATTATTGTATACGGGGGAATTGTTGCAGACCTGTGTTGCAATTGTTTTAGTTGCCAAAATACTTGGAAATCCAATAATATATAAAAATAGAAAAAAAAATGGCAATGGTTTTCTTTCTGGGGAAGTTTAAAATTAAACCGGATTAAAATTTTGCCAAAAGAGGAAACATTGCCCACAAACAAGTCTTTTTCTGAGAAAAACGTGCATAAACACGCTTTAATTTCCAGCTTTGCCATTGCTCTTTGGTCAACTTGACCGGGGGCAGTCTCGGTGGGAGAACTCATGTGATGCAGCAGCAGCGCAGATGGATCAGCTTTGCTTTCTCAAGCACAGGGAACACCTGAGCCTTGCGTGGGGTTTGCAATGGGTGGCTAACCAAAACTTGCAGTCCCACGATGGGCCGGGTACCTGGGCTTTCCCACCCTGCTTCCCCTGAGCTTGCTGCGTGTGTGTGACGGGACCTGCGGTGGTTGTTCTGCCTTGACCCGAGCTGGCTGGAAACTGAAGCTCTGTTCGCTTGGGTCATCTAATCTTGCACTGGCTTTTGCCTTTTCACTTGGGAGAGTTGTAGATCTCCTCGTTGGCTCTGCCATCTGGAGAAATCTTCCCTCATTTCTGTACTTTCCTGCTCTCTAAATGACTTCTAATCGTAACTAAGCAAGCTAATTGCAAGCTAACTCAGCAGTACTCCTTTTGAGAGCTATGGTAGTCTTGCTTCCCTAGAGCTACTCATTATGTCCCTCTAAAATCACATTAGTGAACTTAATAAATAAGCAACTTGCACTTGGAACCAGGAGTTCAGAGTATAAATAAGGTAAGAGGAGCAACTACTCCTCTACTTCTTATTTCCAGTGCATGGAAAGGGTTTCCTGTAAAACTTAGCTGTCTTCCTCCAACTCCTTTGACTCATGCGAGTCAAAGCATGAGCGGACCTCACGTTTACAGCCAGTAAGAATCAGATGCACTAGGACTATTGTATTATAGCATTTAAAGGAGAGGGGAGACAGGGGAAAGACACTCCCTAATCCTTTAACCTACCCATCAAAAACATTGCAAAAAATTAAGAACTAATTCCATCACATTTGGGGTCAGCTTGTGCCATATCCATTTTGGTGGATTTAATATGTTCTTTTATTGGACTTCTATACCGCTTGTAACTTTTTTCCTCCCCCATCTGGTAGCCCATTAATGAAGAATTCAATGCAGTATCCTGACTTTTTTTTTTCCCTTCACATGATGTGTTTTTTCTATTCAGCTGCTTTTGGTGTAGCTTCTCCTATGAGTCATTTGTGGAATCATGTTTCCCACATATTTTATGTGGAGCGCTGACTCTTGGTATGTGCTTGGAGCCCTAGCTCTAAGGAGAATGACTTATACTGTAATGAACCTCGTCAAGGCCGCAGGTTCTCCCTGATTGGAGTGAAAGCCCGGTGGGAAATGGTTGTGTGCAACAAATATTTGGAGGAGAGGGAGGCTCGGTTATTAATCTACAGCTATGTGCTATTTTGAGGTCTTCTTTGGGGAGAAAGAGTTACAGCAGGTAGTGGGAAGAGAAGAAAAAAATATCCTTGGAATGCATTTGTTTAGGAAAACTATGAAGGATGAGGTCTTGGTGTGGGGCTTCCTGTAACTGTCCCAAACTCTTCCAAATGCAAGTATTAATGTTTCACCTATTTGCACGCTCACCTCAGCCACTTGCTGCCTTGGGTTACTGAACACCAGGGACCACAGGGTCCCTCTTTGCTCCTGCCACATCCTCCTTGTGCACGTCCCAACAGGGAGATGCAGGCAACAGAAATTCCTCGAGGGCTCCTAAGTCCCTAGACATGGTTTCTGCTTCGGGGAAGAGCCTGAAGTGCCTGGTGGCCGTGGCAGGAGGTGGACTAAAAGCCGACGGGCGCGCGTCTCGTTTTGCCCGGGGCTGGGGCTGCCGCGACTTGCTCGCGACAGAGCCGCGGGGCGCTGCGGTCTGGCGCTCGCGCGGGCCGCACTCATCCCGAGAGTTGTGTGCACTTTCTCCTCCCTGGGGCATGGAGCAGCCCTCCTGGCCACGTAGGGCTGTGTTATCTCCACCAAATGAAGCAGCAGTGCCCTTAAGTTTTGCATGTTGCTTTTCCAGGCTGGCTGTGTTTATGCACATCTCTGCTCGTGTCTGTCTGGTGGGTTTTTTTGGCTTTAGTGGTGGGTAAATCTGGCGCAGGACCTTTCCCTGCCATCCACTAATGCAGAGGGCACCAAAAATGTGTTTAATTAGCTTAATGTGGTGCTGCATGGGGGAGGAGAGGAAGGAAGTGGAGTGGGAGGGATGGGATGGGGGGCAGTGGGGAAAAATCAGTGAAGTAGTAATATTTGACCTTTATCGTGGTAATTTTCCTTTTAATTGAGCAGCTCATTTATTGAACTTCCTTTCTTCTTTGTGGCCTTGTGAAATCCCCATGCGGTGCCCTTGGTGACAACGCTCAGCCCTTGGTCACATCTGCACTATCAGAAGGCTGCTTGAGCCAGAGGAAACCTTCCTAGGCAGGACAAGGGATGATCCACCGGGGAAGCAGATGATAGAGGTTTAGTTAACCCATGTTATGCATTTTCAAATCCTTTGCTGGAAGTTATGGGTGTAACGTGACTGTTTTTCATTGTGCAAGGGGAAGGGAACTCCTGGAGATGGGTCAAGTGACCAGATCTGTGGCTTGCAAGGAGGTTCGTGTGTCTGGTATAGCTCCATACCTGTGCAAAAGAGACTGTATTTAACATATGGGTGTGCTGTCTGTTTTGAGTCCCTGCAAATCTCTATCAGAACCATCTGGCTATTTGCATTCTCTCTTAATTTTTCCCATTGCCTGCTGGTGGATAGAAGTGCAAAACAGACATTGCTCCCTTTTTTTCAGCCTCTTTCAAGTTAGAATAAAATTTTCAGGAACACAGGAGCTGCCTAGAAGTGGAGCTGGAGCAGACCCAGGCTGAGAGGTCTCCTCCCTCCCATCCTTGGCTCTTTGACGAGCTTCTCCAAGTCCCCTACTCTCAACTTTCACCCTGGCAAGGCAGAAGAAATAGCTTTGGAGCAGGGAGGAAAGATTGGGAAGGGAGGAAAGCCAAGGTGGAGCCGAGGTAAGATTTGTGTCGGCAGGATGATATCTCAGCTACCCCGCTCAGCACCCTGCGGCGGGCCGCACGGTGACGCGGCCACGGGGGAATTCCCCGGGACTCGCCATCGGCCGGCGCTGGCACAGGCCGCGCGGCCGTCCCGCCGCCGGCTGGAACAGGAAGCTCTCCGGTTTGTGGTGGTGGTGACGATGCAGCGGCAGCTTTTGAGCCGCTGCCCTCCAAGCGCTGCAAAGCGAGCGAGAAAAAACACGCAGAAAGAAAGTGATAGTGGCTCTCACGCTGGGTCTTGGGGACAACCTTTTGTTGACATTTTGCAAACCGTGAATCAGGAAATTTGCGCTGCCTCCACCCTGTACCTCTGCGTGGTCTCTGCTTCCGCTGACCCAGATAGACCTGCAGCGTGTTGATGTTTGATGCTTCTTAGGCTCTTCCTGCAAGCCAGACTTAATGTGAGGCAGGTCAGATAGAGGGTACAGGTGGATAAAGCTTTATGCCTTTTGGTGGTGACAGAAAGCAGCTGGTGGTCCAGCCAGGAGCTCCTGCTGTGTCTGGTTCTGGGTGGAGATGCTGCAGGTGACTTCTAACCTTGGCATGTGGCTTGGTGCTTCTTAGCAGGAGGAGAGGCAGTTTTCCCTAGGAGAAGGGGGCAAAAGAAGCACTAAGAACATTTCACCTGGAGCCTGTATCCTCCTTGAGAGCCCCACAGAGGCCCTTTCCATCCTGGTGGCCATGAGAAGAGGGTGCAAGGCTGTAGTCTGTGACTTTGCTATCTCCTCCCATTGAGCAGAGCTGGGAGATGTGCCATACCAGCTCCAGTGCCACTGGCAGGACAGGACTGGGGCTAGGGGAAGAAGGAAGAGTCTGCTGTAGGGTTCCTGCAAAGCAGATGGGTGGTCACCCTCAGGAAACCCTGCTCAGTGCTGGGACTTAGTATAGAGAGAGGCAGGAGCAGCCTGACTATGAGGATATGTAAGAAATTTTCTTCCTTCACCTTTTTAGGGGGTTAAAGGTACAAGACAGGCAAGACTGTGATGCCTAGGAAGGATTGGGAGCCTGAGGATAAGGATGTGGGGACTGAGGTGGGCCAGAGAGGGAAAACAGATGCAGATATACCTCTTAGGGGGTGAGAAAAGGAAGGAATAAGTAGGACCAACAGTGCTGCAGAGAAGGAAAAATGGAACCTGGTGCAAGCCTGAAAGCTCCTGCCCAAAATTGCTCTACTTCTTTCACTCCTTGAATGTTACCTCATTCAGGAGCTGCCAAATTTGTGCTGCCCAAATATCAGAATTCGGCCACAATTTGGAAAGAAGCAGCAGCAGGGAAAGGGACAGAAAAGGATAGAAGGGAAATAAGGTAGGAGAAAAGGCAGGGAGAGAGCAGCTCAACCCCGTGGCCCTATGCTGGTAGCTGTTTACTCTGCGTCTGGTGCATCAACCTGCTCAGTTCTCTCCTGCAGCTATTTACAGGTAGCAAATAGCTCAGGGTAGCAGGAGAGTGGGCTAATGAGGTGATGCAAGTCTTTTGCCATGAGCTTAAGCTTTAAAGTGCCATCATTGGTGGTACTGAACCCTTCACCAAGAAGGGGAGGCCTTTTTGGTGGTGCTGAATCTGGGGCAGGAAGAAGTTGTTCTGGCATTGGCGACCACAACTGGGGGAGCCATGGTTTGTTCTAATATTTGCAAGTAGGCAGGCAAGCACGTTATGGGGCAGCTTTGCTCTGTATGGATGCTGTCTTTACCAAAGACCTTGTAATGATTCCTTGCTCTCTTCCCCTTGTACAAAGACCTTTCTCAGCGTTAACTGTGGCAAAATGCTAGTTATTTAAAATAGGGCTGGACGTGGCATGAATGTTGAAAGTGTAGGGAATGGGGCTGAATTTAGACTACCAAGCCAGGGTTGAGACTTTGAATACCCATTAAATTGAATGCTCTCAATTGAGCGCTTGCCACCAAAGTGCTCTATTAATCTTTCTTTGCTTTATTTCCACACTCTCTTAATTCTGGATACAGCAGTTGAGTAGAGGTTGATGAGGAGACCAAACAGCTGGTCCACATGTCAAAGCCTCCTGGGCTTTGCTGGACCTTAGGCTTCCATGGTTGTGTGAGGCTGTCTTCATGCCTTCAATGTCTCCATTACTGTCTTCTCCTTTCACTCTCCATGTTCTCACTGTTCCAGAAGGTCCTTGCCAATCTCTCACTTGATCTTTAGCCTAAAAGCTTGCTTTGTGCTGTCTTACCTTCTATTTCCTACATGTTTCCCTTTCTTGAGAGCCGTATCATAGGCAGTCATTTCTGTGGGCTGCAAGAGATGGAAAAGATACTGGTATGATTGCACACAACTGGAGTGATGAAGGGACTTTCCTCCCAGCGGCCACGGAAGAGATGCGGCAGGTCGAGCTCTGGCTGCCTTGAGCCAGGCCTGGTCAGCACACAGCCTGGACTAGGTGCGGTCCTGCTGAGGTCAGGAGTATTTCCATTACTAAGGAGCAACAGAATTTGGTGTCTTCTCCACACATTTGGTCCTGTGAAAAGATGGAGTAAACACGGAGGTTTTCTTTTATTAACACAGGTGTTTTGTGCCATTTACTTTCCAGTAAGCTGAATCACGAGTCAACCAAGAGGGATAATTCCTGTGGAGCAGATATAATCCAAGGAAGAGAAACAAGGCTGAGCTATTAATGATCTTTTTGGACGTGGTCCCTATTGCACTGGGCTGTGACACCAGTTAAGGAAAACAGTTAAAGCTGCGCTTAACTGTAGATATACAGGATTGCCCTTTGGATTTCGTGACTTTGTAGTGTTGTCCTTCTCATGATTATTTTCCTTGGATCTGTCCTATTGCCTAATCTGTAGAGTAGTGGTAAAGGGAAGGCTTAAATGTTTCATGATGGGTGCCTATGTCAGAACACCTGAAATCAGGCTTATTCATAGGAAATGCCAAATGATAAACTTCTGGAAATTCAGACCATGGTGGTGTCTCCAACAGGGACAAGAGAAAATTGAGGTGTTTTAATATGCTGTTCATTTTTTAAAATGCTGCTGAAAACTTTGGGGAAAATGTGGTAGCAATGGGTAATTCCAAGGAAAATCCCAGAGAAACAGATAAATCCCTTCCAGAGGGCTGAGGGACATGCTAGTACTTGCCCCCTGTTAACTAGTTCATTTTATAGACAGATGATTGGAATAGCATCTGTCTGATGATCTAAAATCCAATTTGGTAAAAACTGTTTTATAACCTATCCCTTCCTCATGAATAACACCATTGATTTTTATTCCTTTTTATCTCTGATGAACCTGTCAGCTCTCCCATGGCTTCTTGACTCCAAAGCAGAATATCCTCATGGCTTCAAATTTCGGGACAAGGTTTCAGGCTACCAAACTTTTCCATCTGGGGTGTTTTTACCTTTGGCAAGTATCTGGGAGGATGAGGAAGATGATTTTTGTGGTGTGTGGCAGGAGTGGATAGGGATGCATCATTTCCTTCTCTTGTGGCCTCCCTTCCTCTTCCTTGAAAGCGAGGGAATGCTCTGAGCAGAAGTTCAGGTTGCTTTAAGGGATGGCCCCACCTCTATAATGATAGGATATTAAATGTATGCTCTCAAGTGTGGTTAGTATGGTTTAGGAGAAGGGAGTCCTGCCATCCTTGCCACATCTTCTCCTCTTCACGCAGATTCTCAGAAGAAAAAAATAAAAATCCCCCAACCTTGGAAACTCCCTTAACGGAACCTCTTTTCTCCCTCCCAGGACCTGTCCCAGTTCTGCGAAGGAGCAAAACTATCCACCTGAGCTGCACGTCCTGTAGTCAGACTGCGAAACCACCTGCGGTTTGCAGTATTACTCTGAGTAAGCAAATCCCTATTCCTGAAAGCAGCTCCAGGGCTATGTCAAAGTCAAGTTGCCTGCAGAGAACTGACTGCTCTGAATATGGAGAACAGAATGATCATTTCTATGCTTTCTTTTTCCCTGCAGTTTCACAGTTTCTGTGCCCCCTTTGAAACCTCCCATCTGTTTGGGTGGCACAAATTGCTCCAGTCTAACTCTGCTCTTTAAGTGCTCAGCTCAACTTCTGTTCTTTCTTTTGGTTCAGGTTCATTCTGCTCATCCTGCTTGGCTAGTTGCATTCCTTTGCTGCTCGCACTGCAGTGTCTTTGGAACAAGCACAGGTGTCTTTTCTGCTTGAAGATTTTGTGCGGGCACTTCACTGCATTGGTTGTACCACTGCTGCTTCCAGCTGGTTGGCATTTGTGACGTGGGGTTGTGACCAGTGTGTTCCTCGTTGTTTGTGGCGATGCTTCTCGTTGTTTGTGCCCTTTTGCTAAAGGGAAGGACAAGAGATGCCCTCATCCATCACCCTGCCCCACCATTGTGTGCAGAGAGACAGGGAAGGAGCTCTTGATGTTGATGCGGCAGTGCTAGGGTGCCTGCAGGCACAAGTGGCAATGGGAGCGTGCTAATAACTAATCCTTGTTGTCATTCAAAGTCTTTGCCTCTCCCGAGTCACCACAGTGTGATTAAAAACCCGGGGAAGGCTTCCCTGATTCCCCACTTCCTCCTAATGTGCCTTCCTTCCCACTACTTCATTTTCAATATGTGCTCTGTCCCCTTCCTGGACCAGGCTCTTGATGGGACTTCCCTGTTCCCCATCTCCAGTCTTCCCTGCTTTTCCTCAGGCATGGTTTCCAGAGAGCTGTCTGCACTCGCTCTTGCACGCCTGAGTCTCATTAGTGGTTTCCCACAAATGATTTTACCCACTGTGGTATTTACGCTCTGCTGCCCATAAATGTTATGGGGGAGAAGGCTGAGAGACAGCGCTTGAGATGCACCGGTGATCTCCAAGCCCACAAACACTAGTGTGTAAAGAATATAATGTCTTGCTCAAAACAGGGCACGCCTGGCTGTTCTGTCTGCCTTGAAGGAATTTCCAGTGTGGTATGGTGCTGTTTCAAAATGACTGAGAGATGAATTGGCACCAGGGTAGCAATGAAGTCCATGTCTTCTATTTTCTTCTAGGCTGTCACTCCTTTCATTGTATGCATTTGGCATTCATATTGTCTATCCTTGGGCCAACGTTGCCCTTGAGGAGGTGGGGAGAAGCAGCTGGTGAGCTGGTGAGAAGAGTTTTGGTGAAGCTAATCATGAGAAATCTGTGGGAGCACCTGCTGCTTGCTATTCCCTGCTGTGCTGACCTGCTCTGGTGGGTTCATGGGAGCATCTTGGGGTGCTCTGTTTGGGGCAACCATGAGTTAGGGAATGGCTGGCGACACCTCATCTGTTCAAGTAGGTGCAGTAAACTGGCTTTGTGCAGCTTATCTAGTAACTTGGTGCAGTTGGGTTGTAGTCTTTGTTGGATTTGTGCATGTTGGGCCTTACTGGCACGCTTTGGAGGTCAGGACCCAGTGTGGCATTAAAAAGGTTTGCCCAGAGGAAGGAAAGGAGCATCAGACATCATTGCACAGCACAAAGCTCTCATCAGGACTCAACCAGAAAAGGGAAATCTTTGGTTTTCCCACAGCACATAAAGGAACCCCAGCTAGTGTTTCCTAACAGATGTACTCCAGGCTAACAAAAATATTTGATGTAAGTTAATAATCCAAAACACTTGTGTTTGTCTCTGATCAAACAGTAGGAAAGCTGTCTATTCAATGGAAACATTATTATTAAGATGTGATAACCGGTGATGATGCAATAATTGATCCTTGTGCTGCAATTTTTCTTTTTCTTTTTTTTTTTTTCCAGTTGGCTCTACAATAAGTTTCCTTTGCCAAGACTTGTAGGTGTCTGGACTAACACGGAGTCTTATTTTTCCCTTTGTTTTGCCCTCTTTATGTCAAGCTGTTCTCCCCTCATCACTGCATCATTTCTCTTGAAGTACAAGTGCTGATCTGTACTTGGTTCCTCTCATAACTCTGTCCTTCATGCAAGTGCTAGCACACTATGCCTCAAAGAGGGGTAATGCCTCAAATGCCTTTGAGTTGATGGACTGTCCAGTGAGTTTGAGCAGGAGAAGGTAGGTACTTGTGGATGTACCCTGTTTCTTGGAGGGTGCAGCATGGTGACATCCTCTGTGCAGGAGGTCCTAGAGGAAACTTTCCAGTCTCCAGCACCTCACCTCCAGCAGCTGTGTTAGCAAAAGGAAGATCTAGAAGGATACGGCGCTGGTCTCATCCAGCCCTTGAGGTTTGCAGAAGTCTTGTGGATCCCGGCATCCTCAGCACTTTGGACATGGGTGTGATTGGCTCTATCCCACTAGAGGGCAGTTTTATCATACATGTGTGGGTTGTCTACCTGACTCAACACAATCTTCTCTGAAGAACAGCAGAAAATAAGTGAATATTGAGCAATCTTTTAGGTTATGGATGTGACTTTGCGAAGAAACCTACCACAAGAATATCACAGCTGTGAGGAAATAAGGGTGTGGAAGGAGCATATATCTTCCACGCTGAGAATGTGAAGAAAACAATGTATCATCAGATATATTTCAAAAAGCCAAATGAGTAGGAGTTGTAATTTTAGATGCACTTAATAATCCATTATTAAGCGGATATTTATCAGAGGTGGTCCTGGGCATTTTGTGGCATAGTTATGTAGGAATTTCACACGTGGCTCTGCCAATAAGAGGCACTTGGCTAGCAAGAAGCACAGATGTCCTTTGTGGCCTTGTCACGTAACTGAGTTGGTTGCTGTTGACCATAAAGTGCCTCACACAGTTAGGAGCACAAGTTGCTCTGAACTGCTGAGGCTGGGCTTGTCTGGCTGTGCTCTCTCCAACTGTGCGTGCATAGCACAGAGGGAACACGTTCCTCTGCTCCCTCGAGGTGACTGGAAGCATCCAGACCACTTGCCTGCCTGGGATCTGAGCTCATGTCCGGCAGAATGACAACTGATGAACTTGCTGGAAAGCAGAGCAGGAAGCACTTTATGCCTGTTTTTCCATTTTCAGTTATTCTCTGCAAGGTCATTTGTCCCTGAGCCAGGCACAGCATCTGGAAAAAGTAGCCAAAGTTAAGCCTCACGTCGTCTTTTTGCTAAGATAGGAGTTTCAAGATAATTTTAGTTGGATTCCTGACAGTGAAGCTGAGCTTTGATTTAGTCACTGTGATAGACAGGCTTGCTGCCTTCTCATCCACCTCATGGGAAACAAGGTCCCCAGTAGACAAGATGCATGGTGGGCTCTGTTTCCTTCAGTGCCTGGCCTAGACCTGCTCTGCCACTTCCATTTTTTTTGTGGTGCCTTTTGGGTCACAGTTTCCTTCATTAGCTCTTATGGAAGCTGTTCTCACCTGAGATGCATCTGATACAGCCACTGTGCTGGGCATCTGATGGTCACCACCATGAGATAGTGCTGCTAGGGCCCCTCCCTAGGAGAGGGTCAACTGCAGAGCAAGGAGGAGTACTCAGAGCAGTTGCAACCTGAACGTGTTTCCTCTGTGGCTGCCCAGTACACCAAACAAACATCCATGCAAACTTGCAGTAGGTCTGAGAAGTTTTGCTGGATGGTCTCTGCAAATGGTTGGCCCGAGATGTATAGCCTGCAAGGCCATCACCTCTTATCTCTCTGCTTGTGTGAGGAATTCTGTCTGGGATTCTCCTTTCTCACATTCCTGTCTGATCAGTTCAACCCTCTGGGATAGCACTACCCAGCTGACAGTTACCTGAGGCAGAATGGTTTGCCCAAGCCAGGTTGTCCTGGGCTTAACCCACACCATGTGAATGTAGTTGCTATCCTCAGACTGTCTGGAAAAAGTCAGGCTTCCTTTCCATCTATCTCCTCCTCAGTGCTATCCTGTCCTTGTGTTGTGGAAGCAATTCCTCCTCTAGTAACTCTGGAAGTTATGGGAGAGAAAAGAGAGAAGACAAGACCTGTGTTAAAACTGTCACAGTACTGCCAGACGTGCAACCCACCTCTTTGGTGGGAATCCATCCCCCTTTTCAAATGGGTTTTTCAAAGAACCCATCCCCTTCTTGGGCAGAAGTAGCCTTCTCTCTATGAAGAATTATAGTTCTGTCTTTTATCCTTCCCACCCCCATAGATTTCATCTTGGATGGTCACCTAGGCTTCTGTGGGAGGCTTAGCTCTCATTTTGTTTTGGGATCTTGTGTAGCTTATTTGTTTTTATGTCTGTCTCATCTTCTAAGCATTTCCAGGCAAACTGTCGGCCAATTCCTGTTACTTGTCCACCCTCTGTCCACATACTTTCATTTGTGTATCTCCTTTTGCAAGCTTCCTATGTGAAATTATATTGCTGATTTTTTTTTTTTGCCAAATAACTTTTCTTTGTGCAAGCTCAAGCATGGTAATGCTGTACTAGCTCTACCAAATCATACCTAAGAGAAATATGTTAGTAGCTTTCTGCCTTCTTCAACAGCTAGAACCAAAGTCTGCTTTTGAAGTTTTCTGTGGGGTGTGAATAGGAATGTATGGGCTAAATTATGTTTAAATACCATCTCGTGGACCCCAATGCAATAGCACTTTTATTTATTTTTAATAATGCATTTGGGTGACTTTAGTTTGGTGTCTGGTCTTTTAGACTGTATTTGCATCATGCTTTCTATGTTATTGCTGTATCTTGATGGCATCTCTTGATCCTAGTACCTGAGACTGTCACATATGTCATAGAGTGAAAATTGTGATCAGATCCCCCGATTTATTATCAAAGATCATTCCCTACCTATACTGAGAGGAGAGAAAAAAAAAAAAAAGAAAAAAGAAAAAGTGCAAGTTGGAAAGCTTATTTCCAAACAGTTTTTGCTTCATTAAATGCTGTAACTTGTTTGCTTTCAGCTCCAATTCCCTGATTATCACTGTGTTTTTTCCAAGTGAAACTTGGAAAGTGGAAACTTCACTTCTCGGTGTTCATGACTTGTGTTCCCACTATCTGCAATTTTCTATGGTGCAGATGTCCTAGGTTATGTTTTCTGCTTGCTCTGGTCTGCACCGGTCTCTAATGCTAACCTCTCTCAGCTGCTTGCTTTCTGAGCACTAATACTCTCTTTCACTAAAGACCCTCCTTCTATCTATTTTTATAGATTGCTCAGTTTTTCTGCTTGTCTATCCAGTGCATGCTGATGTCCATTTCTGACCTGTTCTACAGAGAGCCTTTACTGCTTGCAATTGCTGTTCTTCTGAAGAAAAGGACAGTTAGGCCGCTTGTGTGTAGCGCTGCTGTGCAATAAGTATTTGAGGCAGAGCTCAAAGAGTTGTAATCAGTGGCCCAATGTCTAGCTGGAGGCCTGTAGATAGCAGCGTCCACCAAAGGTCAGTACTGGCCAGTACCAAAGGGCTGTATTGCCATTTAGAGGGACCTGGCAGGCTGGAGAAATGGGCAGAGAGGAACCTCATGAGGTTCACCAAGGGGAAGCAAAGTCTTGCACATAGGGAGGAATAACTTCATGCAGCAGAACAGGCTGAAGGTTGACTTGCTGGAAAGCAGCTTTGTGGAGAAGGATTTGTGTGTCCCCAATGTGCTCTTGTAGCTACGAAGGCCAGTGATATCCTGGGGTACATTAGGAAGAGTGTTGCCAGCAGATTGGGGGATGTCATCCTGCCCATCCTGTCCCTTGGGGGACTCAACCCTGCTGAGGCCACATTTGGAGTGTGTCTAGTTCTGGTAGCTGGAGTGTGTCCCTCTGGTAGCTCAAGGGAGTTGAGCTACCAGAGGGAGTTGTGTCGAGGGCTACTAAGATGATTAAGGGACTGGAGCTTCTTTCAAATGGGGAGAGGCTGAGAGCGCTGGGACTCTTCAGCTGGAGAAGAGAAGAGCAAAGTGGGAGGGATCTGTATATATTTCTGATGGAAAAGTATAGAAAAAAGGGGGCTAGACTCTTCTTAGTGGTGCCCGGTGATAGGACAAGAGGCAATGGGCACAAGCGGAGAAGAGAATTGAGAAGTCTGCTCAAACAACAAGATCTAGGAGTAGAATGGAAAGTCTTGATCTCTGGAACTCTGAACTTTCTGAACTCCTTCATGTCCAGAATAGCCTCTGGTTCAATTATTTCCTGTCACACTTAAGAGTTTCTTTTAGCCAGAATGAAGTTATTGTTATATTGTAAGTTTTCCCATTTCCTTGTGTATTTATTGCCTACTGAGAAGAATGAGGGATGAGTGAATAAGGGAAGTTATTAATGAATAATCTCACTTGTTGGCTTTCCTCACATTACCTGTTCCCTTATCTCTTGAGGCTTGGAAATTGGGAGGTATTCACAATTTCCCAAGAAAGAAGAGGATTGCTTGCCTTTGTCACCTAATATTTGCCTCCAACCGACCTTCTTGCCAACAAACCAAAGCACTAGTATTTATTTTTCTCTTTTCAGTTCTAGTTGCTACATCCTCATTCACCTGAATGGAGCAGTGAATTCACTTAAATGGGGGCGATGTGATGGGCTTGGTTTTGGCATTGATTTGCCAGCAAATGCAGGGATTGCTTTAGCCAGCTGTATGTCCTAATGTGAATACAACAAGCTCTCAGCCTGGGCTAATCAGCACAGTTTGGATGCACGAACGTGAGGTTACACCCTGAACTGCTACGATCATGTAATCCATCATGCCTCCACTAACAGCCAGGCTGGTCAGAGATGAGATCTGTCACTCTGTCAGCAAGTGCCACCACGTTTATAGTCAGAAGATGAATGTTGGTGTTACTCAGCATTCCCTTTAGTCTTACACTGTGCTTTTGGCTAAAGCAAACTCACATAGATACGTGTTGGCTTTAGCGACTGTTAATTTTTTTTTTTTTTGCCAGAAAAATACAAAGTCAATAATTTTGACAGTGCTTGATGATGTAGCTCAGCAGGCTAGATCTTCATCTGAAACAAGCGAAGGATTGAGTGCCCTGTGATTCCTTGGAAAAGGAGCAGGAAGTTGCAGTCAGGTGGACTATCATCGAGGAAGACTTCTGTCTGCTCTTGAGCCGTCTGGACTAGCTACTCCTAGGCACAGTGTTCCTGTCTAGACAGGCAATCACTGTCACGACTTGTTCACCAGACTCGTGCTGTGACGGGAATACGTGTATCCCAGAGCTGTTTTTTTGTTAAAAGACAAAATCTGTCAACTCCCTTCGATTAGTTTATATGATAAATCTGGGATGGATTTCTCCTCATTTTCACAACAGAAACACCAGATAGATTCAGATGGGCAGAAACAGGCTACACTCTGTTTGTATTTGATTTCTCCTCACGATGACTTGCAAAATCCCAGCATAAGCGGAATGGAATTCTAGATTTCTAATCAAGACAAAACTTTGAAAAGTTCTTGTTAGATTGAACTCTGAGGAGGCAGCAAGGGGAAGAATGCATTTGAAATGTCAAGGAATTTTTACATTTCCCTAAAACATAATTGTTTTTTTAAAAAATACAAGTTTCCAAGAGCTCATGAGAATTCTAGCTTCTGAGCCATTTTTACCTCGAAATACTCTTGTGACTCCCTAGTTCCCTAAAGTGCTTTTGGCTCCTGTTGCAGGCAATACAGCTTGGGTCAATTCAAAATCTATAACGTTACAAGAAATGCAGCTGCCTAAAGAGCCTAGTACTAACTTTTTCCAGCCTGGAAGGGGAATGTAGTGTCACGTTTTGTGATGCTGTCAGGAAATGAAACAATTGTATTTGGCATCAACAAAGTGAAATTTTCTAGTTAGAAGTGAGAGATCTGACCTGAAGTTACTTTATCACTTTTTTGATAGAAAGCTGAAATGTTTGCAAAAGAAAAAAAGACCCTTGATTTTGTGGAGATGGTAGTACTACCTGAAAGTAATAGTGACATTATGTTCCATCCAAACATAACAAGGAACAAATCTTCAAAACACAGCAAAAAAATGTTAGTATAGCCCTCAATCAGTGCAACTAATGCTCTACTTTCTGAACTTGATCTGTCACTTGCCTATTTATCTGTCTTTCTGTCACTCTAAGTTTATGGGATGAGATCCCATTCCTATTGAAGTCAATGTCAAAACTTCCATTGATTTCAGCAAGGGTTGTATTTTATCCCTTGTCTTTAGGTATACTGTAGGGTATAATAAAATCTTAGCTACTATAAAATTTGAATGCAGTATTCTTAAGTCCCTGTGTAGCCCTAGACTTAATCTTCCTGTGCTTCATGCCTTCTGGGAGAAAGACCAGCTGTCTGTGGAGATCTGTAAATATATTTGAGACTGTATTTTGTACTGCAAATTCTGAGTATTCCTGTTCAAGTTCTGTGAAGGAACTAATTTGTGGTTATGTGGGGAGTTGCTTTAGCAATAGGCCCAGTAACAGAAAACTAAAACGTGCAACCAATAGTTGGATGAGTCGGACTTCTCTTTTGTGTTGCTGGTAGGTGGCCTGGAGATCTGGCGTGTAGGGAATGGCACAAGTTTGTGCTGATTTGTTCATTTGATTGGTCATCTGTAGAAGAAGCCCTCTGGTGTACTTCTCAGCCCACTGATCTCCAGTGGGGGAATGGCAAGAAAATGTTTCTGTGTGGGCAGTGGGAATTGGGAACCTGGCCTTGCTTTCCTGAGCTAGTAGGAAGCAATTTTTGTATCCATAGACACAAAAATTCTGCCTTAAATTCTTACTGCTCCCTGAAATCTGTCCTAAAGCAAGACCCCAGCTCATCCAACCAGTTCAGATGAATCTAAACCTGCCATAGCTAAGCAGTGGAAAGAGCGTGTTGCCTGTGGAGGGAAGAGCTGAGCAAGACTTATAATATCCACACGCTCGCTCTCCATACCTACAGTTTTCTGCCATGTTCCTCCCACAACGAGAAGTTCCTTGCTTGTGTAGCTTGATGTTATTTGGCCAAGCTCTGTGTGACTGGAAAATTCCATCTGCTTATGCAGCGCTCTCAAGAGCCCCTGGGACATGGGCTGTAGTTAGTGGATACACCCAGACTGGAATGGTGCTGAGATTAACTTGGGAAAAACTCAAACCCTGAGAAGCCCTTCAGCTTCATTCAGAGGCAACTAGCCATTCTCACGGTTGTTCAGCTGCTTGTGTCCAGACTAACCTTTTTGCAGACAGATGCATTTGCAGCACGCTCAGTATCTTGAGTTTCCTGAAAGGTGCTGTGAGTTTCTGTGACCTCTTGAGCTTACTCTTCCATTTCTCCCTGTTTTTTTGTTGTTTTTTCATTCTTTTTTTTTTTCCCCTCTTCCAGCTCCCATGGCCTGAGTTTCAGAAAACTGAATGCCCGTGGATGTGAGCTCTTCTGCTAGGTAAGAGAACGAGTCATGGTAACTCTGCAGTAGGAACTATGATATCACCTGGAGCTTTCAAAACTCCCATGTGCATTTGCTAGCGAAAGTTGCTGTTTTCTTGAAAATAAGTGTGTGAGGGGAGGGGAAGGTGTATGTAAGACCAGACACAAGCAAATATAAGACTGTGCTTTATCCACTTTCTTTTGGAGATGGATGCTTTTCCTTGTGATATTGGAGTGAGGAGGAAGTGAACTTCAGGGTGGGTGGAGAATTGAGTTTAACGAGGCAAGAGGCAAAACAGCTACAGATATGAAAATTTTCAGAACAAGGGCTCTTCTGCTGGGAGCCCACAGATGATCAGAGCACACGCTGCCTCGTCCCACGCTTTACCCTCAGTAACAGCCAGTGGGGAACACTTCAGCATATCTGCTATTTATTTCCAGCAATCTCTGGTTTTGGGAAGTTCTCATGTTTATGGACATAATGTTTGCAGATTTGGGGAGGCTATGTTATGTTCTCCCATTCCTTTCTGAATCTGATGGCACTTTTTTGCAGTTTCTCATGGAAATGAGTTTTCTATAAGGTGAAGCATTTCTTACTGACTGGTCCTAGATTTTGGGTGTGGAGAGATATCAAAAAGAATGTGCTCCTCTACGAAACATCATCTTATTGCTTGTAGACCCCTGCATGCTCTTCCTCAGGGAACATTTTCAAATTGAAAGATCCTTCTTTGTCTATTCTCCACTTAGCTTCTAAGCCACCTTGTCCCCTAATTCTAGTCTATCTTCCCTAAGACAAGATGAGCAAACTTGCCAACAATATACAAGCTATGGCTGCACAGTGACTAGCCTGTTAATGTGGTATATTTTTCTAACAGTTCCTAATGCTCTGCCTTATTTAATGGGTATTGAGTTTGTGTCTTCAGAGGGTTCTCCCTGATGACACTGAGGTCTCTTTCCCAGTTAATTTAGTAACGGTTTGCATGTGTATGTTTTGGAGTGTTTTCTTCAGTAGGAAGAAAACATTCTGGCATTTATTGCCAGATTATTTGATATTCTGGCATTTATCTGATATTCTGGCATATATTATCTGATATTCTGGTATTTATTGATATTGGATTCCTCTTTTTTTTGTTTGCTTACTGCAAACCAGGAGAGCCCTCTGTGGCTCTTCACAGCTACCTTCAAATGTGACTACTGTGACTTTATTAGCAACCTTTATCATCTCACTCCTGACTCTGAATTACATTGGTGTGGAATACGAGGAGCACATATCTCACCTATGAAATATTGTCACTTTTGTGGCTGGAGTCTTTTAGGGAGTGTATGCTCTGAAATTACAAACTAAAATGCTGCAAAGGTCTTTATTATTTTTGTATATTATTATTTTGTTTATTATTATTATAATATTATTAATTTTGTTGTTATAAAGAGTCTTGAAAGCTTTTCTTTCCCCTAAGAGATACAGATTTCTGGTATTAGGAAGTGATTAGTAACTGTTAGTCTCTTTCCCCAAGTGGTGGTTCTTTTGTGGGAAATGATGCAAAATGAGAATACTTTCCGTTTAAGTGTTGCCAAATTAATTTAAATGGATTTTTCCATCTCCCATCAGAAGAAACTTTGATGGTTTTTTTGTTTGTTTGTTTGAAGCCCTAGCTGTAACAACGCAGTTCCTCTCTTGTTTGGGAATGGAGAGTGCCCTCTTTGCCTATTGCATCGCTCATTACTCAGCCTCTTTGAATGGGATTTTCTCTCTGCCTCTGCAGTGCCTGTTTAAATCTGGCAGGAAATTATGTATATTTCAGGAACGTGGAGTTTTGCAATTAAAACAAAAATGAACTCCAAGCCAGACAGATTATGAAGGCCTAGAAAAATCTGTGTCTGCTGGAGCAACCAAGTAGGATGATTCTGTCTGTGTGTGAGATGGATATGTCTCCATACGTGAGCTGTTGATTTTCCATGTAATTTGTCCTTTGCAGCTAATTCATTGGTTTTTTACTAGCTCTGAGAGGCAAGAAGTTGCCTTGGGCTCCACACACTCTCAGGGGCAGCTAGTTCCAAGTAACTCAAAGTAGTATGGTAAGAAATCGGACAAATTGTAGTGTAGAGAAGCCAAGCTGGTGCCAAAGAGCTGGGGATGTCCATGGGACTGGTGGCTGGGGCTGGCACTGGCATGAGGCTGGAGAGAGAAGGGAACTGGGCAGGAGCAGGTCTGGAGCAAGGAAATGTGGGATGGGAGGCACAGTAGTGAAATCTCATGCAAGCTTTGGGGTGTGCAGGCAGTGCCATATCAGTGTTTTTCATGTTCTCATCATCTTGACCTTTAGCCTCTAGCTGTCTCCTGATCAGCTGTTTTCTTCATGCTATGCAGAACAACCCATTTGGGATTTTTGAGTGGTGTTACCAATTTAGATTCTGAAAACAAGAAACATAAATTATTTCCTTGTGTTTCATTTTGTTTGTCAGCAACATTTTTTTCTTTGCCTAAACATGCCCTGCATAGATACTGCAGAGAGGAACAAGACTGTACTGTCCCATGTTTGGTCTATCTTTAAGGCCAGATCAAAGATGTTTAATT
>JAVCKT010123084.1:0-20334 GCA_032273925.1 Rhynchotus rufescens
TGTTACTAATTTAGCTCCCAGTGAATAAAAATGAACATGAAAAAAACATTTCCAAAGGAGTTCTAATTAGACATCATGTTGACAGTTCCCACAGCAAAAGTTAAATGCGAAAGGAGTTGAAATTGATGGAAAGCTTCTAAGTCTGACTTGGTTGCAAACATAAAAATGATAATTGCAAAAATAAGTTGCTAAATTCTCGAGCCTTTAGATATTAATAAATTTGTGTCAATTTGTGATGATTTTCAGTGTAGCAAAGAAGAATGTATCGTTTCATTAATTTGCTTAAAAGAAAGGGTAAGTATGCATAAGGTGAAAGGATTCAGGAATAGTTGCATGTTGTAAAAATAGGAAAAGGAGACTAAAACTAACACTAACACTGCATGATTGTTTTCCTGATTGATGATGTGAGAATTATTCTGAAGTTGCAGCAGAGAAAGTATTGGATATATTTCAATTAAAGTAGCAAAGCAAATATTAATATCTATATTCTAAATATTTTCTCCAGTATGACATTAAATAAAATTGTGTAACTGAATTAGTACTGAATGCTCCCGAAGTATGTGAAGGTAGGAAATGGAAAATTGTTAGAAGAGTTTACATCACAGGGAGCCTTGTATTTGTACCATCCTCCTTCCCTTCCTTTGAATTAGCATATTCAACTACCTTTAAGGTTAGGTAGGCCTAAAACTATGATTTTGGAGCATACAAAATAGTAAAAGAGATTAAGATTACACTATAAGCAGGGCAACCTTATTACTGCTGGGTCGGAAAGGTTAAGCCTTGAGAACAAATCCACTCCGTTCTTAGCAATAGAGTCCTAGAGTCTTAGTCTCTTTTCAGTCCAGCAATCTTCAGCGGACTCTGGGACAGAACGGACCTTTCTTTCCGCATCCCCTTTGGTGTCTGGCCGTGGCCGGTGGCTGTGCCAGGACGAGGGGCTGTTCCGGCTGGGAGCTGTGGGGCCCTGAGCTCCCCTCACCAGACACTGGCCGGGCCGTCCCGAGCCCCTTCCATGTCCCGCTGAAGAGGTTGCGCACGTCTGCAGAAAAGGCAAATTTGCAGATTTCTGTTCTGTCTTGTTTATGCAAGAGGCTCCTTAGTAGAACGTGCAATATGCAGTATTTGTTCTTTTTGTTCTGCAAATTAAAAACTAAGCCTTTTTTTTTTCCCCTGTCTCATTCCCTTCCTCCACTGTAATGCTGGAGAAGAGAACAGTCTGAGGAAAGGATGAAGAAACATGTAACCTGTCAGAAATTTCCTCAACATGCTCTTCATCTCCGTTAGCAGATTCTGTGACATCTTACAAATTCTATTCCCAGAAAAGTGCTTTGTTATGTCTTTATTTGATTAGTGTGCATTGAGGATTTTAGGACGAGAAGAGGGAAGTAAACCAAAAAGTCAAATTCATTTCAAGCTCTATTAAGCACATCGATCCTCTCTCCACCCCCCTATTTGCTGGAAACAAAGAGGACAAGCTGACAAACAAACAAACAAAAAAATTGTTTGTTTGTTTGAGGCTTTCCTCAAATTCAAATTTCCGATGCAGATATTCAAATCATGGTTCGGTCTTGTTAATGATTATAGTAGCCTGAATTTTCTTTGGTATTGGCAGACTCAGCTCAAAAATCTAGTTGTGTATCAAAAAGCCAAAAAATGACATTCAAAGAGACTTGCCTGCAATAGGAGAAATCTGATAATGTTAGGTATTCATAATAGCTCCACTGATAAAATAGACTTTACACTATTTTTTTTCTTTTTAGAAATTTTTAACAGTTCTCCAGCAGTGCAGTAGCTCTCACCACAAGGTTAAGCCATTCAGAAGCCAGTGCATTCAGAGCTGTGAATGATGGAACACGTATGGAATCTGTCTGTAGCCATCATATGGGAGAATATTTGCAATTATGCAAAGATCAAAATACTTAAGAAATTTTAAATTATAGAGGATATGAGAATTATTTTATTTATTTATCTGTTTTTATTTCCATGTATGAAATGTTTGCAGACTACTGCAACAATGTGGTGGTGTTTTGTTGCCCACAGATGAGCAGCAGTTCTGTTCCAGTAACGACAATTTCAGTGAATTCAGAAGCAAAAGATGATAGACTTTTAATCCCTAGCTATGGGACACACCTCTATCCGAGAGAAAATAAATCCAATCTTGCCAGCCTGCCAGGCACAGAGAGACAAACACTTGTTAAAGTCAATCTCTGCTTATAAAGAAGGAGAAAATCCGGTTACTCTGTGTACAATTTCAAATTTAAGCCTTACAGCAAGGTTGAAACCTGTTTAGGAACATTTTCACTAAAGAGTTTTCATTGCCATAACTAGATTAATTCTAAAATGATGCTATTCTCAGTCACGGGTGTAAGAGATTCTATGAAAGCAGCCACAATGGAACTTTAAATTAGTGATTCTTAGTGGAGCATTAAATGAGGGTGCTATTTTAATCCATCCTGATGTTTTTCAGAACTGTTTGAGATCACTTAAGGCAGCAATTTAACAATTTAGAAAGTAATGAAAATAGTATCTTCTACTCACATCTATTCCTTTCCCGAAAGATTAAGTTACTGTAGAACGTTTCTTTTGTTGCAGATCTGAAATTGAAATGGTGGGGCAGGGGCCTTCTGCTACAGAACTTGTTTTCTATAAAGTGAAATAATTCATTAATGTAAGATCTGCATGATCAAGTGTAAAGATTTTACTCAATTTAGTTATAAGGGGCATATTTCCAATTATTCGCAAGCAAAACCAAAAATACTAATATGAGAAACAGAACTTTCCTCTGTACTGAAAAGATATCTATTGATGGATTAGAATTACTGTGAGAGATTTGATTTTGCAAAGTACATTGCAAAATCCGTGCATAATGTTCTCCAAAATAAAAATATGACTTTACCCCACTAATACAGCTGGTAATTACAACATGGTAATAACATTTTAGTCCTAAAGTCATTGCAGACTTATTTTTCCAAATGTAACTGTATTTTAACGATCAGATAAAGTTAATTGCATTTTCATTTATTTTAAATTTTTTATTGTATCCCTATCAATCCAAACTGACTCAAAAAAAGGTAAATCCCGTGAAATTTGATTTTTTAACTTTCTGAATTTTCCCAGTCCACTTCACATATCTGCATTTCTACCCACTTGCTAGGAGCAAGTCTAATCATATGCATAAAATAAAACAATTGCAAGATTGCGTTTTATCTTAGAAGTTACAAGTCTTTAGCAAATATTGAAAAAAAAAAGCTTGCAATGAAAAAAAAATGCAAATGGGATTTATTTATTTATTTATACATTTTAATTCTTTCTTCAAACTTTCATGCCAGTTGGAAAAATTCTGCTGGCTTTAGCCAGACCTGGAGGGTACTCTCTGTTGATCAAACAGCAGACCTATATAATTTGGTTTTCCAGTACACTGATTCTATGTTTTTTAAACCTGTTCTACTGAGAAACATTTAAAAATGGCTTTTAACCACAGGATACTATAAAAGCTTATAGCGATGTCCATGAAGTAGGTGCTCAGCCTAACAACACTGAAAAGGCAGACTAACTGTGCTCATCTTATTTCTAAACAAAGAGAGCAAAGGAAGAAAGACAGAAGAATAAATTCATAGCAAAATAGCCTGATACTATAAAAATGTAAGACTGTGCAGGAAACCCAACAAACCCTGCAATACTGCTTATAGAAATCTTCAATTAGAAATAGTAATTGAAGGAAAATTGTGATTCTGTGATCTGTAAAAGGGAGGAAGTCTTCTATCAATGTGCCTGACAGATCATAGTCATGTGTTGGAGAACTGATAGCATTAGGTGTGTATGTTCTGCCAAATGCCTGGGAATTCTAGAATCACGAAATGAGGCATGTTATAGAAAAATTTCACGTGGAAATAGTGGGGGAAAAATAAAATCTCATTGGTTGTTAGGTGCAGTTTGGTCAGTTTAGGAAAAGCAGGCTACCTTTACAGAGGCAAGACTGAATGCAAAATCTTTTTCTATATTCATCACTCCTGTGAGACAGTAACTTGTGTGGAACACTCTCCCCAAGTGAAACCTCTTTATAACTATATCCTATATCAATTAACTCTGCTTTATGTGGTGTTGTTTCATCTCTGTGCTCACTTAAGAAACCCGTACCTGTTATCTTTGTTGTTCTGTTTTCTACCATACTTACACATTATAGTATTCTTTTAAAATATCAGGTGCTAGTTTGCATCCAAAACAGATTTTGGAAGCCTTTCCCTTGCACAACTTGTACAGCAGGAGGGATTTTGAATTGGAGCTTCTGTTTTGTCACCGGAATTCAAACAATGCCTTTTCAGACAGTTTATTACAGTGTAGTTGAGGCAGAAAAAGAATTAGTAGATAAACATTATACATGCTGCTTAGCACGTTATCTTCCCACTGATTTCTTTTTGAAAGCACAGAATCTACTGTCGTGTTCTGCATTTACCATAACAAAACTAATTCAAATTGACGTTTTCATGATGCTTTTGGCATACAAAGCAGATGGATTCCTAAAATGAAATGTTAAATAAAGCAATTAACATACATTTATAAATTAAGTAATCTAAGTGATAAGATAATTGGAAACCATAAAGAGGAGTGAAAACATTAAACTTAACAAAGGAATTTCCCAGATCAGCACATACTAGGATGAGGCCTTTCTGGCATTCCATATGGACAAGTCATTTATTTTGACCCCTAGATTTCCCCAGGCCAGTTATACAGGTGTTAGGCACATTCAGTTTGGCTACAAATGCCAAGAGCATTAGGAATTTTGCAGTGACAAGACAGATTAGAGCGATAAGATGCACAGGAAATTTTTAGACAATTACATGGCTATGTGGGACAATTAGTGAATTTGTACATACTGGAATTGAGAGCATGTATAATGAAACACAACATAGGTAATGTTTTGATTTAACATGTAATTTTAACTTCAATGAATTCAGCATGTGTTCAGCAATTATATAAGCAGAACTAAATTAATATAGGAAAACTTAAGAGTAAACTGAAGCTTTCACCTGAGTAAGATCTAGATGACAGTTATTTGTCAGTCTGTTGAGCTGAGGATCAATCATCACACTCCTGTTTCACTTGCTCTTTTCTTTCATGTCTGCCACACTCTTTTGTCAATTTGTCAAACCAACTGTCATAATAAAGTTAACCTTAGGGCAGATGTTTTAAACTTACTCTTAATATGAAATTCATTGCATTTGAAGAAAGCTTACAGGCTTACATTAAAAAATGGTCTTTTCTTTCCATCTGCAGTTGGAAGAGCGCATAGTTAATGTAGCAAGAGACAGTGTCTCTCTACTTAGATACTTTGCCTTGGTGCGTCGTCTCCGAGTGGAAGCCTCTGAGTGTTCAGGCTCAAGATCTGACACTGTCACCACTGCATTTTCTGATGATCTTTCCTGAGCTCCCAGGACAGAAACCCTGACATCCTCTTTCTCACTATTTGAATACATTGTCCATCACAGCTGCTTCATATGCTGAAAAGATGCTAATAGCCAGTTCACTTATTCTCTATGCAGAGATTCTTTTTCTGATATTGAAAATAGAGATGTGTAGGTTTTGAATTTCTCATTGTACACGTAGGATGGATTGTTTAGCAATCCTACGTGTTGATCGGACAACTTTTCATATAAAAACAGAAGAATTTAATAATGGATGATTTATTTCAGTTTTTGATATTTTTATCAAAGAAGCACAGGAAGATACAGAAACTATAATTAAAAGTATACTATATTTTTATTCAAGGAGTTAGAAATGTTTAACATGCTAAAATAGTTAAACAAATGGGTAGATTTCCCTCCTTTGCTGTAGCGTTACTTGCACATGCAGGAAATCCTTCATAGGTATATGCCTGTATAGTATACACACCAGAAAGTTATCTTAAAAAAGCAGGAGATATTTATTAGTCTTCATAGACAGGCCTTAAGGATTAGTATATACATGTATTACATACAAAATCAAGCTAAAATGTTTTTCTACCTCTTTTTATTATGATATTGAAAAGAAGGTAATAAAACTTTTTGGATTGAAATAGAAAAGATTGTAGAAAAGGACTAATCATATTCAGTTCTTTCTATATATTTTTGCATAAAGGCCTACTAACTTGTCAGATATACATGGTTATGTGACCCCAAAAGGCCATAGCCAACAGAAAATATCAATTCAGATCATTATTGATACCATACTCATGTTAAATATGTTTGCTCTGCAACCATTTTCACCAGAAAACAGACATATACACAAATATAAAAATGCTCTAGTAAAGTGATTTATAGTGCAGCATAACTCTGTTACATGATTTCATCTTTGTTAGCATTAAAACATTCTGACATTTCTTAATTAATGTTATTACATATGCTAATTCTTGGTAAGAGGAGTCCAAAGAGCACAGCTGAGAACATTCTTTCTGCTTTGCATAATGGCTCTGAGCAGCTGTATACCTTATTTCTTCAATACAAAACAGTAAATACCCGTTAAGCCAGATAAAGATTTGCTACTGCCATTTCCAGTCAGTAGCTGATTGAAATTACCATATATAAAAATACATTGGTTTCCTTAAGAAGTTTGAATTGATGTTTCTTTATCAGATACTTCAAACGCAAGTCTTTTTTATAGCAGGCATCTGACAACCCATTTTTTCCCTTTTGTTTTGCTCTGCTGTGTCATCAAGATGATTATACTTAAAGTACATGCAGTGTAGCCAAGACATTCGTGTGATTAATTTTTTATTAGATAAGTTTATATAGCCTGAAAGTTTATTCTACTGCTTTTAGATAAAACTCCTTGAATAACCTAAGGGAATGTGAGAAGAGAAATGAAGACTGCATGTGCTACGCACACTTAAATGGAAGGCTGCAAATTTTGCTACCTTTTCCTGGAAAACCTGTGGAATAATATGCAAAATAAGTGTTCCCCATGGCGGGGAGCAGCCCTTACCAGGGCTCTTGGCTTAATTTTTAGTCAGTAAAATCACTGAAGAACCCCTTGTACTAGTGTGTAGCCCTTGTACTAGTGTGTAACCCTTGTCCTAGAGTGTCCCTGCTGGGTCCCTGGCCCTGTGGGTGACGCGGGATGTGCAGGGAGGGCTCCTTGGAGGATGCGCTGCCCTCTGCTCCTCTCTTCCTCTGGAACCAGTTCTGGCTCTGCAGCCTTACCTGCACCCACTGCTGCTGCGAACCCTGATCTGGGAAAATTCCTGGTTTAAAATAAGTGAATAAAAAAAGGTTCAGCTGTAATTTATCCTGCTTACTTGTCAGTCCCAGAGAAAGGATTACAGAAGTTCTCAGAAAGATCTCAAGCCCCCTTGCCAATTCGAAGACAAACATAGAACACTTCCCCGAGCATCAGCCTGCATATTTATGAGCATTTTCAGATTTCCCTCCTCTTCATGAAGATAGCATTAACTTCCACGTACAACGAAGTAACACATCATTTTTTTAGGGTAGATGGATGGTTGTTGTGGTGGTGCTGCTGCGCTGCTTTCCGTTCCCATCTGGTGTGCCTCTGGCTAGCTCCGGGATGTGTTACAGCTTTGCTCACCATCAGCTCCTCAGCTCCATGGCACCAGCTACCCGCTCCGATTATAAATCAAATCATGGCTTTGTCAGAAATGATGAAATCAAACTGATCTTTTAACGTCTTGCAGTAATGAAATGCTGGCACTTCAGACACCTGCATACCCTGTGCCTGTATATTATACTTAGTCTGTTTAAGGCAACCCTTGGACTTGCTCAGACTTTGCATTTGTGTATATTCTATGACAGAGTAGTACCCACAGTTTGTTGCTGTTACTAATGTTATATGTATTCCAACAAAAGCAGCTTTGGTGCCCAGACCTTAGCAGTTTCTATTCCCAGGGCTGCCTGCAGCTAAGCACAGACTATGTCTTAAAGGCATTTATATGCTCTGGCTTAAATCCCTTATGAGCCTTGTGCCACGTGTGCATGTGTGCATGCACACAAATATAAAACCAAGTTGCAAAGGTAATTTATTTACTGTGACAAACGACTGTTGTAGCTCTTCTCCTTTCTATTCTGGTACCCTTACCAGGAATGCAGTTGGGCCTAGACACTCCATCCTTTCCTTGGTGGCAATAATCCCAGCTTGGAGTCACCTTCAGCACCACATGGGTACGTTTGCCGGACCTTCACCAAGGTTAACAGTGACAGAGGAACCAACAGGTCTGTTGGATAAAGCCTTTGCCAGCGTGACCTGTAATGTGAGTGCTGAAACACTCGAGTGGTTTCTAAAATACATCTGAAAAACACAAAGCACATCAGTTTTGCTTCAAGTTTTTTTCCCATTTAAGCTGCTTATATTTTAACAGCTGTGATGTGTCACTTTGTGTCAGACCCTTTCATGTAACTTTTTCATGTTTGCAAATTTTGTGTATATTAAAATATGGCTAATAATAATTGAACAGAAATACTTTAATTAGAAAATATGCAGTGTTCTAGCCATGCAATCTCACTGTGTGCTTTTCCTTTCATCTGTAGGTATCTTGCAGCTTTTGTAATGCTCCTTCCAAATAAAGAGACTGTATACCTGGTTCGTGCTGGGTATTCAGTTTGATGCTTTCCTGTTGCATCAGTCTGATGTTTTTCCTACATTTTCTACCTTTCCTATAGGTAGAAATGATAAAAGATTTGTATAGATCATCATGGAGCAGATCTCACACAGTAAAATAATGAACAAATCTTTGTCAGCAGAAACTCTGTAATTGCTCCGGTTAAATCTGATTCCATCAAAAATGTGTTTATATAGCTTAAGGCTGAGTTTGTACCACTGTAGAGTTGTGGAAAATCTATAGGTTATGACTTCACCCAATACTTGATCTGCTCAGATTCTAACATTATTGGACACTTTTTTTCTCCTTCTATGCTTTCCTTCTTAGCTTAGCTGCTTCTTTTCAATTTTACATAATGTTTTAGACAGTCTTAAACACCATGGATGCTATTTAATAATTCTAAGCATCAGGAATGCATTAAGGAAAGACACTAATATTTGCCATAGACCTCCCAAATTGATGTCTTTCCACAAGTGTTATCATGTTTTACATTTATATATAATTTTATACACCTGTGCATAAAAGTAGCTATATATTTATATCACAAAAGAAAAATGTAAAAAAATGACTACATGGTAATGAAAGCAAGTCATGGAGATCAATGAGATTCATTTTATTTATAATAATAAATATTATAATAACTAAAATTATAATTATAGCTAAATATATATGAATATGTATAGTTAAATAATTATAGCTAGAGTAAGTTCTATGATAGACAGTTTTGAAAATCCTGTCTTTCATCTATATTTATTAGCATCCATGTTAATTTCGAAAATAATAAGGTTTTGTAGATTTTACTAGCAAAGATATATCCTTGGTTAATTATTTTTTTGATCTCACTTTTTGTGCTTTTTCCCATATAATATAACCATAGTATATAGACTTTTTATAGTACACAACCTGTGTGTTTATATCCACAACCTGTGTGAATGTTTCTCCCACTGGTCAAGAAATGGTGACAATAGCATTATATTCCCCTGCACCACAGTTATAGAAGATTAAAGGAAATCTTGCAGAAAATATTTTCAATTAAAAGGTTCTTTTTTCATTCCTTAATTACTGTGTTTTTCTTTTTACATTTTTTTTTTTATAAAACATATTTTTTTCTTTGGTATTTCTTCCACAAATGTTGTTTTTACCCTTCCTTTGGCCCTGTGTGTTATCTGTGAATGTCAGAGATACCGCTCTGCTTCCTTCACTGCTGGCCCTGTTTCCACTAGGAGCCTCATTAGGAGATGCTGCTTCCTTACTTGTCTGAGGGAGCTTGGCCTAGCTTTTTTCCTCTGATAAAAGAATAACAAAAGCTAGTGTCTTTTTTTTTATTTTTTTTTTTTTTACCTCTTGTCATTAAAATTCTGTCAATAATTGATGCCATTTATCTAACGTAATCAACGTACCAGTAAGTGAGACCCTGTAGGCTTAACGAAGGGAAAAGGGCCGGGTTTTAAAAACGAGGTAACTGTGGGTTTTGGAGAAGAGGAATTGGGGAGCAGGTTTTTAGCACAGTGTTTCAGCTCTTCCTGGGGCATGGGACACAACCTGCCTTCACGTAGCCCTGTTTCTACGGTCGTTGCTTCCAGGGCAGTCTTAGCTGGGGCAGTTAACAGCCCAGGCTGGCTCACCTGGGCTTGCTGCACTCTGCAATGGCCTGGGGAAGGCAGTCAGTGGACAAGAGAGAACCTGACAAGGGGAACGATCTGCCACAGTCTGCATTGTGTGACACCTTTGGTTTATTTCTGGGTTTTGAATTTTATTTTCAAAGGCTGATACAGAATAAAGGCCTTTTTTTTTTTTTTTTTTAAATCTTAGGGACCATTTTCTTCATACTTTCTTATGCCAGTTGCCTTCTGATGTTTTCAGTCCATAATCCAATTTTTATTTACCACAGGAAAGGGTAGGGCATGCCCTGGAATTGGAGTTAACAGCTTCAACTGAAAATCCACACAGACAAGGTCATACACTGTGTGCAACCACGGGCAGCATCGACATGTATAGATCCTGCTAAGCTCAGGATCTATCCACTAATTCTTTGAATCGACTATTGTAAACAGTACTGGGCGGTCATCCCACAAAAAAGCTTTGGTGATATCAGATATCTCTGTTCTGACCTTAGGCTGAAGCATGCGGCAAGCTGCATGCTGAGCTCTAACATATCTAAGCCACTGAATAGGAAAAGTCAAGGAACAAGGAAAATTGGAGTCTAAGTAAATTTGTTACTCTATGCAATTTGATCACCTTTCTCTTTCTTGTAGGTAGGAGCTTCTAGGAAACTGAAATAAGTAGCCTGCCACGTGTGTGTGAGTGGGGTCAGTATGGCCTGCGAATGCTGATCTAATCAGGCTCTGTGTGGGGCATCCCTCTCTTGAGTTCAGGACACACTGTTTAATCAGCACCTAATCAGTCAGCAAGCTGGAGATAGAGCATGTCCAGTAGTGTAATGAGAACTGCTGAGAGAAATTACCTTCTCAAGCCTTCAGTATCTCAGCTTAACATGGCTTGAATCACTCTTCTAAACTTAAGCAGCTAAAATTGTTCGTATAGGACTTCCAGTCTTGCACTTTCAGTGAGCTAAGTGGTGCACTGAGTACTTGACTTTGATATTTATTAATGCAAAGTGCTATATAAGAGCTTGGTATATAATGCCATCTGCTGGCATTTTATTTGCTATTTATGTATATTGACTAGATCTAGCCAGAATTTTTTAATAATATTTTTTTTTTCTGCCTAAAAAATGCCAACCTATAAAGAAGAAACTTACACTCAGATGTTTAATTTAACAGATGTTCATTTTAAGGAGGAGTGCGTCATTTAAAAATTTTGGAAGAGGATTTAGATATTTTCTGTAATATTTTATCAATTTTTTTTTACTGTGTGTGCTACAGCCAATGATAAAACTGCATTGAATGAAAATACCAATTTTAATCTCAGTTTTAATATCAAATATAAAGCTTTTTAATATTGAGTACCAAGGATTTTTTTTTTTTCAAAAGGCATTAAAAACCTGAGTTTAGCGAACTGAGTTGAGCCTCTAGCGAATGAGATCCTGGTTAAGCCACATCAGTTTACTTTTCTATGTACAGATATTTGTGTTTGAGTTAGCTGACTAGTAATCAATAGAATCAGTGGATCCCTGTGTCCTCTCTGACGGACCTGTGTAGGTGTTCAAGGTGGCTGGGATGATAGGGTATGTAAAATGTCTTTAGATGCTTAAGGATATTCAGGAAGCAGGACTAACTAGATCTACATAAATATAAATTGGAGCTTAAGCATTTCTCATAGGCCCCCTCTATTCAGACGACTATTTGGCTACCTAAATGTCAAAGTGAGCAAAGGGCAGTTGGCCTTCCTAAAATAGTTGTCTGAGGACACCAGGACAGAGCCCTCCAGAAGTGACGGGCTGTCTTGTTTGACTAGAAGGGAAGCTGAGGTAACTAACTTGGGCAGACATCTGACTTCAAGATGCCTCCAGTCAGGAAAAAGTGAAGCATTCAGTAGTTCAAAAGTTCTAATGTTTATAAATTCTGCAGAAAGACAGCAAAAGAATGAATTATATTTTTAAGGTGCTCTATTACAAGAATAGTATTAGGAAAATTTGCTAATATACAATTTAACTTTTGAATCTTTATACATCACGTTTGCCATTATCTTTTACTATTTTAAGATTGGTTGTGTAAAGATTTTTTAAGCTACTGATTACATTAAGTTTGAAGAGATAGATGTATTAAGAAAGTATTAAGTAAAGGGTAAGTAGGCTGCTTGGAGCAGACTCTTGGGTATTTCTTAATATGTATGAAAATACAGAGTAATTGATGTATGGCCCATCTATGAGGAACAAAATTACTTTACAGTAAGATATCTCTCTAAGACTCGAAGCATTATATAGAATTTTACCAATCTGAAAGAGAATAATTACAAGTAGATTAAGGCTATCTGTAGAATTTCAAATAGGATCTTTTTTGGTTTTACAATGTTAAATTAGTCAGACACATTCAACATGTCTAAGTGATTCTTGAAATTTTAAACAAGCCCATTTATTCTTTTATCTGCCCAGCTTGATTTTGGTTTTCTTTGTTTCCTTGTTTGTTTTCTTGCTTGCTTATTTGAGTTCTTCTTGTGTTTGTACTTTCTGCAAGTAACCCAAAGGAAACTGCACATGGAAGTCCCGGCCCTTTGAAGATAGGAGTGTTTCTCATGTAGTCCTTTATGTAGTCCGCTGTGGTTGTGCAGTGGGCATGTAACTTGTGAAGCAAGCTTACAGCTTGTTCCTTCTTGTTTAAAGAAAAGAAAGAAATAAAGTTTACACTGTTCTACAATGCATGCTATGCTTGCCTGAAGGGAAAAACAAGTTATTTCAATAAGCATTTTGTCAAAAAAGTAGGCACAACAGAATTTCAGTTTTTGTGCTTATTTTGCATTTTAAGGCTACACACAGAGGAAGGAATGACTTGACTTATGTGTGCTTTTATGTTTCACCATGTATACTTCATGTCTGAAAAGCAGTTAGCTGACATACTTTCTGATCAATAGACAGAATTATGCTGTGTAACATGAAGAGTTCGCACAGGTCTATAGGGTGATTAGTTTTAGGCTTTGGGTTAGAACATTTGTTTTGGAAAATATGGATGAAAAATATATTTCCTTTTTATCTTACTTTTAGAAATAATGCAATTAGTTTTAGACCTTAGGCCAGTTAGCAGACTGTGCCTCCTAGAAATGCTGTGCTTTTTTTAAGTGCAAAAGAATAAAACACATTGACAGAGAAAATGAAATTACGCTTTTGTTTCCTACTTTGACGGGGCAAATGGCTGTTGCTTTGTAGGCATACCCCCTCCTCACCTGTTTTATTTAAAAGGCACTAATTTCAACTGATGACCTTACTGGAAAAAAAAAATACACATTGATCTGAACATTTAGAAACTGCAAATCTAAATTTACTTATTTCCACTGTGAGAAATTTATATCAGTTTTATTTTAACTAGTGAATAAACTTTTGAATGCCAAGCAAATCTATAAGCCAGACTGCCGAATAATAGTGGTGATGATAGTAATGGCTTTGGTACCCACAAGGCAAAGGCAAACTACTATTTTTTTTTTCCACTCTGCCTTGCTATATTTCAGCCTTAGCTTTTACTGTACCAAGTTCTCACATATAAATTTTATTCCTTCAAACTGATTCATACTCAATTCTATAGAAAATTCTGTTAATTTTCAGAGATGGACAATAATCAAACCTTTTACGATGCACAAAAGTAAACTGCTGAGAACTGGAATTTCCAGTGTAGGATAGAGCTTGTCTAAAATAGTCACTCGCCACGGTAAGCTTAGACTAATCTTTCCTATTTCCCATTTTGAAAGATCACATAATCTTTATTTCGGGGAAAAAAAAATTTTTGCTGGTCAGGCAGTTGTCAGTAAGATGGAGAAGGATGAGCCCTTATTGCTTCTTGAAATAAGTTGATCTTTGCTGCTATTCAGTTGCTATCTTTTGGTTCCCTGTTTTGAATTTGTTGGATACCTTTTGTGCTATTTTTTTTCTTCCTCTTGAATTCTTGACTTGCCAACTGTCATCTTGTCAACAATCTTCCCATCTGCAGTTTTATCTTCCACTGCTGCAGTCTGTACAGACAGGTCTTTCTGACAACTTGGCAGTTTCTTCACAAGTTTAAGCCTTTGTATCAAAGTGGTCCTTGGATCTTGAACAGTTGAAGCTCAAGAAGGAGAATATCAGAAGCAAAGGTCTTCTGAGAGGAGCAGAGGAAAGGAGGAAGGGAATCTTCATGAAGTTGCTCTTGCCCTTGTCATCTTGTCAGGAAAAAAAAAAAAATCCAAAAACTGGGTGAAAAACATCAAAAAGGTGAAAAAGCATTTCACCTTTTGTTGTACCTGCATGTGAAAGGGGGTTTTTATTTAACTCCTCTGGTAAAAATCAGACTGTTCTAGTAGTTTTAATTTCTCTAATTATATCATCTCTGCTAAACAGCTATACCTGTACTAGCTGGTCTCTGTGTCACCAGAGTACTGCATGTGAAGATGAAAACAGAGTCCTGCTAATTTCCTTTCCTCATAGATTTTAACAGCACGTCCAGGCTCATAGAGATCATACCATGTCTGGGTCCGTGTCTGGAAAACAAACAGACAGATAATCAAGAATGCCCAAATTCCTTTTTGGATAGAGAAGAAGAAGCAATGGTTGTGGGGTATGTGGCAGAGAGACTGCACCCTTCAGAGCTTTAAGAGAGGTCAACCCAGAAGACTGATACGCTGTACTGAAAATATGATACATAAATGCTAAGCAGTAATCTGCAGAGGGTTAGATTTCCTAAACAAAACTTTGTAAGGAATGACAGCTGTAGACATGGATTTTTTCTATAGGTTTGGAAGTTACAATGAATATATGGGGGAAAAAAAAAGTCTTAAGTGAATTGTAAGTCTATATTTAACTGAAGGCTACTGATAATGGTTTTCAGAATATTTTTGTCATATATAACAAGTTTTCATGTCCTACATCTCAACATGTTTGGACTGGGACACTTGAAAGTGGTACACAAAACAAAACAAAACAGTTTTCTTATAGTTTTCTTATAGTTTTGAATTGTTTTAAAATATATCAAGATTGATGAAATATTTATTAAATTTAGTTAACTGCAATTATGCATTTTTACATCTCAAAATGCACTGAGGATATAGGTACAGTGACAGCCACATATTGATCCAAATTTACTGCTAATTTAACTGCTGATGAATTTAACACTCCTATGGTTAGCATTAGTTCAGGCAATTTTAGTATAGCAGTTTTGTCAGTGAGTATGTAAATTCCACTGAAGTTACACTTTGGATATTTTATTCCTTTTTCTTGTTTTTTAGTAGGGCTCCAAATCTATGCAGTTGTCCTACTAAGGCTGTTTTTCATAAGAGGAAGTTCAGCCGGGGCTTCTTAAATCGTACATGAGTATCATTACTCCTTAACCATCCTTCCTCAGTCACGAACGTGCAATTTTGCTTGAAGTTTTACATGTCAGAACAATAATTTATTTGAATTGATGTTTTCAGTCTGACATATTATTCTCTGTCTCTGTTCTTGGGAAAATTAATATTAATGTCTTTGAAAGATGTCCGATAGAATTCCTAATGTATATGGTGTTTCTTCATTTTCTGTTTGTTTTTAAAAACTTAGTTCATTAGTAGGAACAATGTAAGATAATATTGGTCTCAAATGCTACAAAACCAGTAGGATTAAATTAATAGTGCAATTTTCCTGTACATTGCTAGCTATTAATTATTCAGATATGTTCATTAATATATAAAGCTTTTATTCCTTCTGTATACTTTTAAATATGCAACACAGCTATAGGGAAAAAGGAGAGGGCTAGTTCTTTTTTTTCTTGCACCTATAATTCACTGCTTTCAACAGTTCTGTGTTATACACATTTCCAGTTTAAGTATAAATTCCCTCTATTTTTTATCATATAAACAAATAAAGTGATGCTTTTCTTTGGAAATATTTTTAAGCTATAATAACTATAGCTTGAATAATTTAGTGGAACTGTGATACAATGCAGAAGTTGAATAATTTATTACACTTGTAATTCTACTGCATAAGTAACCTTTAATTCGTATATTGAAGCAAAAAAAAAAAAGGAAAACATAATTTTATAGGATTTTGAAAAAGTTTTATTTTCAAAAAAAGAAAATCCCTCCCTCCAAAAAAAACCCACAAAAAATATGTTGTATTTACAGCTTTTTATCACAAGCGAAACTGCGAGGCAGCCTTCCATTAATTCCAGTACTGAAATGCTGAATGCTAAAACCAGCTTAATGTGCTTTCATGCATATAATTTGAGGATCAAAGGGATGGCTGCTTTTAAATAAGGTATGACTGAGTTTTGGGAGAGAAACTCTTTAATCTGGAGAAAATATGACTGACAATAGGTGTAATGGAATCTATAAAACCATGAACTGACAGCAAAATGGTGTGTGGCAAGGAGGAGTGGAAGGGAATTGAGGTAAATCAGTAAATAGAGGAGGTGATGAGGAAAAAATACAACTTGTATTACTTACACAGGAGCACATGTCAGTGCTGAACCACCAGGCTGCTAATTTCTTTTTTCCTCTGTAAAGGGGCAACTCCTATGTTAGGAGCACGAATATGCAGTATTTGTCTCCTAAATAAAAACTGAAGTGCTGTAGCACTGTGTAAGAACTGTGTGTGTATCATCTGTATCTCTGGTGACCTTTAGATTTTAGAAGCTAATTTTCTTCTGAGGTCAACATTATATTTTTCTCAAGAAACAGTTTGACTGGCTATTTAGAAAGATAATCTGAGAATATTTATGCCCACGTATTCTCACTGATGCTTTCTTTATGTTTTCCTGCAAAAAGATGCCTGGAGATCCTTGATTTTACACTTGTATAAATTCATTAAAAATAGTCAGACCTTTGCACAAATATATGGGTTCACGATGCCAAGTAACATGTATGTCTACTCTCTGAAATAGTGACCATAATATTTTTTTTTGTAAGAAGCTTTCTTCTTTCTTGATGTTCCTCATGGAGTGGTTTCACCTCTCTCTATGAGTTTTATCATGGTTACTAGTCTTATGCTTTGTGTTGAAAAAATAATAGACTGGTTGAAGAAAGTCTGATGCAAGTCTTAGGGGAAGCAGGGTCCTGCTGACATCAAGGCTGATTGTCTTAGAGCAGGCTTGTGAGAAACACATGAAGATAACTTAGAATGTCAAAATACATGTATGCCCATCACTAGTGTTATCTCCTGTGGGCCAGTACTGGGGCTGGTCCTGTTTAACATTTTCGTTAATGAGCTGGCTCATGGCACGGAGTGCACCCTCAGCATTACATGATACAAAACTGGGAGGAGTGGCTGAGGCACCAGTGGGTTGTGCTGGCATTCAGAGGGACCTTGCGAGGCTGGAGAGGTGGGCAGAGGAGAACCTTGGGACGTTTAGCAAAGGGAAGTGCAAACTCTTGCAGCTGCGGAAGAATAACCCCATGCATGGGTTCAGGCTGGAGGAGGACCAGCTAGAGAGCAGCTTTGCAGAGAAATGGGCAACTGCAGTTGACCCTGGACCGGTAATGCATCTCTGTGGAGAAGGCGGCCAGCAACATCCTGGTCTGCTTTAGGCAGAGCACTGCCAGCAGTGAGGCGGGTGACCCTTCCTCTCTATTCAGCCCTGGGGACTGCTTTATTCCATGCTGGGTTGCCCACCATGAGAAAGACATGAACCTCCTGGAGCCAGACTGGTGAAGAGCCATGAAGAATATTATGGATTAGATGATATCTGTGACATAAAGAGAGGCTGAGAGAGCTGGTGTTGTTTAGCCTGGACAAGATGGGAGGGTGTAAAGAAGATGGAACCAAACTCTTCTCACTAGTGCCTACTGAGAAGACAAGGGGCAATGGGCACAAACTCAAAAAGTAAATTCTGCCTGAACATAAGGAAAATCTTTCTTTAACTATATGTGGGTGGTTGAACACTGGAGTAGGTCGCCTGGAGAGGTTGTGGAGTCCTCATCTTTGGAGTTACTCAAAACCTGGCTGGACTTGGTCCTGGCCAATCTGCTGTGCTTAACTCTGCTTGCACAGATCATGTTGTTCTTTTCAGAGAAGTTCCATGTTGTTCATGGCATATATCTCTAGCATACAGGATCCTAAACTATGACAAGTTTATTTTTGTCTATAAACTGATGTCTGTAATAAGTATAATTTGGCCTGGAAAAGGAATGATCTCAGAAACTTTTACAAACACAGATATGCCACTATTTCAATGTTTGTATAAACTGAGCAGTGCTGCAAAGAATTAAGTATTTTTGTTACACATATGTTTAATTATTTTTTATTATCACTCCTTAGATACTGGAAGATATATTTACCGAAAGATTTAACACATACTGTTAACTTCTCCACTGAATAATCAAAGATTAGCTCAAACAAAACGTACAGTCATCAATGACAGTGAGCAAAATTTTGTCAAATTATGCATATATTTTGGGGAAACTGAAACAGTTCATAATTCAGAGAAATATCAGTAATTAGGATAGTATTTATGCCTCCTTAATTTTTGTACTTAAATTCTATTATTTTTCCTGTTTCCAGTATTTTGTCAATGCTGGGTTCATGGGTTCTGAGTCATTGCCTAGATCCGTCCTCCTAACTTAACTCCCAAAAATAAGCAATGAGTAGAGTACATCTCTCTAATTTCTACTGGTGAGAAGGGCTAAAAAGAATATTGTAACACTGTGATAGTTTCTAGAATTAAATCAGTTTTGTGTAAAAAAACAGAAAAAAAAATGAAGTTGTCACTTTCTGAAATCAAAATAGTTGTTCCAAATCAAAAATAAAATTACCTTTTAAAGGAAATTTCCACAAATAGGAAAAAGAACAGTGTCTGTATTGGACTAAATAAAATGCTTTCCCTTTTTCTGTCCTTTTTCACTGACTTTTGCTTCATCTATCAGAATTTCTTATTTCTTTCCCTTGTTTGGTAAAGACCAAGATGAGTCAGGTATCATAAACTTAGGTTGAATGATAATAATAGTTCTTAACCGTATCAGTCATCTGTCACTTTGGTTTTATGGAGAACATAGATATAAGAATGTAATGGAGAAAAAAGAGATTGTAAATACTGTACAAAAACAACCCAGAACATAAATACTTAAAATCTCAACAGCCATATTCTTACTACATTATCTGAGAAATGTGCAGTCTAACCTTGTAGAACAGCAACAAAGAAAAAAATGAAATAGATTTTAAATGTTAACTTGACGTTATTTATCCAGTGTATGCATTTTTGAAAACAATAATTTAACAAAATTATGAAAAAAATCATCTATCATTAGCACAAAGTTAAACATTTAAATGTAAAATGGCATTTTTTCTTTATCACAGCTACTATATATTACCATTTTCTTATACAGAGAGAATGCTATTTCCTTTGCATTACATATGACCATTCACCATAGCAACCTCATAACATGACCTAAGAGCCATTAGAAGGCATCTCAAGCATCAAATTCCATATTTTCTATGCCTTTTAATTGACATATATTTGACTTCACATGAAATAAGCAAAAATGTACTTGGCCTGTAAAATAACGTATTTACTATAACAATAGGTGACATAGTTGTTGGAAAACCAGGGTTTAACAATAGGTGATATAGTTGTTGGAAAATCAGGGTTTAACATAGAACCTGATATTTACTATAACCAGAATCAAAATAGAGACAAAGAACATTTATTTATTTAATATTTTAATATGAGTTTCAGGATGAGATGGAACAGTAACAGTTGACTAAATGCATCAGTCAGACAGCTGACTGATGAGCTCCGAATCTGTGTCATCTTCTCTAGTTTATTTACCACAGATGGACTGTAATTCAGAAGAGAATTTTTTCCAACCACGTGTCCCAGATGACTCTGGGGGGAAGAAAAAGAAAAAAAAAAAGGAGTGTTCTAAAGGAAAAACAAATAGAAATCACAGCAATGAATATTGTTACAATGAAGGTCCATCTGCAGATGAAGAGTGGTTCCCAGAAGGGTTTTTGTTTGCACTATACAATTCAATATGGAAATGGTTTTTCTAAACATTTTAGAAAAGTTTCAATAACTAAAGAATTGATAGGTAAAATAATGCAGAATATTCTGTGTTCCATTTTTTTTGAGTTTACTAGAACCTTTCTGTTTATCCTTAGTTGAATTTAAAAAAAAAAAAAAAAAAAGTTAAAAGTG
>JAVCKT010123105.1:0-20328 GCA_032273925.1 Rhynchotus rufescens
CCCCACACTGCAGGGCTCTTTGCACTCCTATGGGCCCTTATACATTCCTTTCCTTTCTCCTGGCTTCAAACACCTACTGCAATAGTAATTTGAGCCCCAAAATATTTTATTGTGTTCACAGAGCAAGAAAATAAGGGTTGTAGATCATTGATGCAGGTTTCTGCTCAGCACATCTGAAGCCTATTTCACTCGAAACTCTTGCATCATAAAAATAAAAGGTTACAGGTGCTGCGCCTCTTGCTGATGGTGATAAAAAGAATTCAGCAGAGGTTTTTAGGGCCTAATAAATCCCCAAGCATAAACTATAAATAAAGCCTGGAGATGACAAGGGCAAATAATTCTGAAAATGCATCAGCTGGGCTTTTCTGCCAGGCAGCTTCGCATTGCTGTCCACCTTTCAGCAGGGAGCTGTGGGCTGTAGGTGTCCTCGGTGTGGAGCTGCTGAACGGTGCTGCAGAGCGCTGTGCTGGGCCCTGGTTTTGGGGAGGATCGGGCTGCATCACTTGCAGTGAGGGATCCACTCTTCCATAGAACCTATGGGCTAATATGGGTGTGTAGTTATAGCTGGGGAGGAGGGAAGATGCTCCTGGAGGACAATTAGGATGTATTTCAGGGAAGTGCTCTACTGGTGTGAGGATCTCTATGCAGAAGATCCCAAAGACAGACATGACCTGTCGTGTGATCCACCTGGATGCTTTCAGTGATGAGAGTCTCTACCAGGACACAAGCAAAACAAACTTCTTCCATCTCTGCAGCTTGTCAGCTCTCCTCCCTCTAGGAAAACAAAAGGTGCAAATAGCTGTTTGGTTTTCATTCTTCCTCCAGATGACCTTCCTCCAGCTCAGTGTTTGGGATGCTTCAGGGACAGGTTCCTTGTTTGCTTTATCATTTCCAGAAGATAACGGTGCCCAGCAGCACCTTGGCACCGAAGGAGGTGTTTGCTTTGGATGCTGCTAGTTCTGCCCTGTCCTTGACAGTGCAATTGCAGCCTTGAAAACAGTAGTGAAACATCGTGTAAAATGATGAATAATCTTTGTATTTGAGTAGATTTTATAAACTTGGCAAAAGCTGCTTCTACAGAGTCTTACTCTGTGAGAAACGCAGTAGGGGTTTTAGTTCTTTCTGGGTTAACATGCATGAGGTCGTGTTCGTGCTTTTCATCACAGCACAAAATCTCTGTGGGCATCAACTATTCCAGTGTATTCACTTTTATATCCATACAAGTCAGTTTGTAACACCCAAGAAAAAGGGTCTTTGTTTGAAACGTAGACGGCAGGTGAAATTTATATATTCACACTGCTCGAAAGAATCATACAAATCCTGAAATACTTGTGAGTATTCATGAAGTACATGTTATTTTCTTTTTATTGTTTTTCAACTCCTAGGAAAGACATAATATAGATCCACTGAAAAGTGATGCCTCACCTCCGCCTACTTTGGGTGCACCTGCCTTTATTTTATCATTTTTGTGGAATCCGGCATTCAGTGACGAATTTAAGTCAATTGAAAATGTATTATTTGTTTTGAAATGCCACGGAGTTGTTAAGAAATGTATTTGTTAGGGCGTACATAAGGGAATGTGATGAATGGACCGAGTTAGTGGTGCCGATAGTGAATCTATCATCGGCTTTTGTGGGCGAAGCGTGGAGCCTGTCTCCCTCGTCTGAGCCATTTATCTTCTTTAGAGAAACTGGTTGCATAAATATTAGGCTATAGAAAATGAATTGATACAGAGCTCAACAAATAGCAAAATGCTCTGAAACATGTTTTTCACCTGAATTTTAACCAAACCATGCCCTGGCCTTCATGTACAACGTGAAGGTGTTCGTATTCCCAAGGTCGACTGCCAGGTGACCCCATGGAAACTTCTTTTCAAATAAGGAACATTTCTTATTTTTCACCCATGCCTTTGCTGGTTGGAATTGGCTCCCAGGCGCCTCACCTTTATATCAGTTTGGTGTGAAATCCCAGCTGCTAAACTATGAGTGCTAAACTTGAGGAATTGAGAAGTTTTATGGGCATCCCCATGCATAAAGTCACTTCTCGTAACGTGTGCTGAGCAATCTTGCAGCCCGTTCTGGGAGACACGGTCTATAAATTGTGTTTGTCCACTCCCCTACACTTCTCACAAAAAAAAAAATGTAATTTATTAATAGTGATTTTTTTTCTCCCCCCTCCACGTTCTGCTCTTTGAACATATTCCAGATAATTTCAAGCAATGCCAGACTGAATACTTTGGAGCTAATTGAAAGGCAAATCTGTTCTGCAGTAAACAAAGCAGGAGAAATTTTCCTCCCCGGGCTGTGGTTTCTAAAGAACTTTCCTAGCAAACCTTGGCTCTGCTGTTCATCCTGCCCAGCCCCAAGCAGATCTCTGGTTCCTGCAGAGGGATCGATGCCTCCCACCTCCCCGACCATTTAAAATATTGATTCTTCCAGTGGGTAGTGTCACATGGTCTGGGAATTCTTTTTTTATTATTATTTTTTATTGTAGCTTTTGCACCTGCACAAGGCTGCCTGCACTCAGCAAAGGAACAAGGTGGTTGGATCCCAACTGTTCCTTTAGGTGACAGATCACTGGACTGGTTGACCAGGTCACCTGCTCCTGGTCAAATCAACAACCATCCTCCTTGTTTTTCCTGTCCAATGAGATTTTTTTTTTTCAGCAGCATTATTTATTTTCTCGTATCTCTCTATTCCTTTTATTACCGCTTTTCTTTGGTGGCCTCCTCAAAGCAAAACTTCGGTATTTGAAGTTGCTTGAGCTTGATGTCGACCCCAAGGTTATTTTCTTGGGAGTGTTTGAGCAGTATCACTTGTTCCTCACTCTCCCTGTCTCTGAGCTTTGCAGGTGCAAAGATCATCCCAGTAACGTTTCTTCTCCCTCATCTCCTGTCTGAGTCTTGTAACTTGATAGTGGAAGCTAAGGAGGTCAGAACTGCCTGTAGTTAATGGTCCATGGGGGTTTCCTAGTTTCTAGCCAAGAGGTTAGCCCTTGCCCTGTGTTGTGATGGCTGTGGTGCTGACTGAAGAGGAAGGCCACCTTCATACCCCGCTGGGGCTATTTTAATAACACCCAGCAAGCCCAAGGGTGACAACCCTCCTGTCCCAACCCCTGTGCAGCCGCATCCCTCAACTGCGGGTACCTAGCAGGAGGGAAGGACCTTTCCTTGTTTTCTCCTTTACTGAAGGTGCTGATATCTAAAGAGACACATCAAAATGAGTTGTTTGTTTTTTTAAGTTCATGTCCCAGGAGTTAAGCTCCAGTATTTTTGCCCAAGAGAGATCTTGGGCTCGCATGTTGCTGGGGGATCATGTCTCTCCAAGCATGTGGCTGCAAGGTAATTTGATATTGCTGTAAGCCTTAAGTGGCTTAACAGCCACGTTGTGTTAAACCTAAACGCTTTAATCGCTTCTTTCTCTGGGGAGATCCTGTAACAGCAGCTGGGAACCTCTGTGGCCTCCCTTGCCTCAACCCTGCTGTCTTTGCCTGGACCAGCAAAGATCCTGCCCAAGGAGCATCCTATGGGGCCAATAGGCTCGTGTCCTGGCGAGCTCAGTGCATGAATGGCCTCTGCTTTGCAGCCCTGCTCTCCCTCCCCAGTGCTGTTCCAGTAGCATCTGCCCATGATGCAGTTTCTCTTGCCCGTGGCATCAAGCTCCTGGTTGACCACCTGGCCCAAGGGTGGCAGAGCTGATATTGGGTTACTTTGTGCAAGTGGCAGAAGCGCCGTGAATCCGAAACTGTTGAATCCTGTTAAATCCCAGCACTGCAGGTGTCTGACTCGCGTTTGGAAGCATCAGTGAAATTTGGCCCTTCTCTGTGGATGCCAGAGGATGGGTTCATTGGGTTGCCACCTTGGCCACCTTCCCTCGGCCGTGGCTGCCTCTTCGCCATCTGCTTCGTGCTGCAGGAGCCTGGCAGCACCTGCCAGAAGACATTTTTTCCTCTTAATAGCAGCATTTAATACTCCAGCTTCTCAGCTGGCTTTGGCAGGTTAATAGCAAAACTTCCTCCTCCCACTCTCCACCCCTGAGCTCTGCCACAAATTCAGCCCAAGCAACACCTCAGCCAGCTGGGATGTCCCAGCAGCTTTAATTTAGGTTTGGGTCAGCATCAGTCATGATCCTATGTGTGCAAAGCTAAAGAGCCAAGGTCAGATGCTGAACTGGAAACGCTCTTACGAAGAACAGCAACTAGGAAGAGAAGAGAGAGCAGTTTGGGCTGAAGCTCTCTGTGCCACGAGCCCGTAGCCTTGGGTAATCATTGGGCTGAGTTGTGATCTTCCTCATCCCAGAAGTGGATCTTTGCAGCATCTTTTTTTTATTTACTGTTCTCTAACTAGTAGTGACTTGGGGAATTTACTGTCCCTGGTAACACTGTCTTCACTTTCATTTTAGATAGAGCACTAAGGACTCGTTCTAGTTTGGCTGTTCCTGTACTCTCTGCAAACAGTTAAGGGTGCAGCTCCTCCACGCAGGAGCTGAATGGCCCTTCCAAGCTCTCCTCTGTTTTTTTTCCTTCTTTCTCTTCATGAACCTTTCCCTTCTGCTGTATTCTTTTAATTAACATCTTGCTTTTAATCATACTGGCTTTCCTCCCTCGCTGCGTTATTCGGGCAGTGAGGTGAAGCCGTATTCATCACTTCACTTGAGAGAGATTTCTGGTACATCTGCCTTGCCAGGTTCCCGGCATGCAGGGAATTTCATTAAAAATGAGACATTTTATAGAGATATCAATCTTGTGCATGGGATGGCAGGACATCTCCGTGGAAAACAGACCCAATATAAGGACTTGTGGCAGGCATGATATTGGCTTTTGTGATAACTAGAAAAAAAAACAGGAAAAATTACTTGTAGTGGCACAAAGATAAATACGTGTGTGGAGCTGCTGGGCTGCAAAAGGGGGTTCTGCAAGGTCAAGGCTCATGAACATCTTTGCTGTGGGAGAGCAGAAATGAAGATCCCTGCAGTCTCCTCCCATCCTTCCCTCGACATCCGCCGTGCAGGTTCCTTTGGACCCACGGCAGCCGCTCTTTGGCCGTGCTGGTAACGCCTGCTGCTTCAATTAGCAAATGTGCTTCTGAGGGCCAGAACTCACCGCCGTAGTTTGGAGAGCGCTGAGGCTCAGCAGATGCAAAGCATCGTCCAAAATGCTGCCTTGGCTCTGCAGGGTCCAAGAAATTTCACGTTTGTTTTAAAGGTCTCAGCCACAGACTTGCAACGTGAGGTGGTTAGTGAGTGAATTGCTTCAAATTTCCATATTTTTCAGAGTCTGGACAAGTGTAGCTTTACTGCTACACCCTTGCAAGCAAGAGGATTTGGTGGCTGGGAGGAGGATGCTCCCAGCGCGATGCATGGGCAGAGGAGCTCCTGAGCCCTTTTTCATGGTGTTTCCATTGCAATCTAGGGAAGCACCAATAGGTTTGGGGTTCAGAGGAGGGCTGAGATGGGGTTTAGGTTTGGACAAGGTAGCTCTTTTCAGGGAGCTGTGATCCGTGTGGAGCGTGGCAGTGCCCAGAGCACAGGCTGATTCTGGCTGTGCTTTGCTTTCAGGTGGTCCTACCATGACTTCTTCAACAGATACCGCGTCCTTATGAAGAAGAGAGATGTCTCCAAGAACGACAAGAAGCAGATCTGCCAGACCTTGTTGGAAGACCTCATTAAGGTGAGCAGGGACTGACCTTGTAACACAGAAGTTCATGACTCTGATTTAATCTGAATCACCCTCCCTTTTCCCATTTCACCTGCTGCTTGTGCAGGTGATGATTAAGTTAGCGTCATCAGAAGACACTGGCAGCATCTTCTAAAATGCCCCATATTGATGTATGGGAGACTTTTAATGGCAACTTCCATGCAGGAAAAAAAAAATCCTTTGCATATCAGTAAATCCCTTCCACTTCTCTGTGCTGTCAGACTCGTGTACACTACTTTTGAATTGTTGTTGCACACCCGAAGGTTTCTTCTGGCTCTCTTGCTGCAAAGGAGCCCAAAATGTGCATAGTAGTGGAATCAGGTTCCTATTTCTGGTCCATGCTTTTAAATGAATTTTTGAGGAATTTACTCATTTGGGTTCCTTGCTGCAAAGGGCCTTTTCCCTGTGCGCCCTGAGTGTTGCCTCCTCAGCTGCATGTGCCTCTGCAAATGCAAATCCATATCTTCTCTAGAGGGAAACCTTTTCTTGAAGTCCCCTGGACTTCCATTGGCCTATAAACTTAAGATTCGTGTAGATATGTGGAAATTCAGCCTGATTCCTATTGGCATATTCCTAAATGAGTATATAGAAGCTGAAGTAGTTGGGAGTCTAATTATACCTTCATGGAAAAGAATTGTGAACTGAACTGGTAAACTTGATTCAAAACTGTGTTACTTGTATCTACTGAGCAACATACAGAGATTTAAAAAAAAAAAAAAATGTTTGCCTCAATTAAATACGGTTTCCTTTATGCTTTTGAAAAGGATCCAGACAAGTTCCAGTTTGGACGTACCAAGATCTTTTTCCGTGCAGGCCAGGTGGCATATCTGGAGAAACTGCGGGCGGATAAGTTCCGAGCTGCCACCATCATGATTCAGAAGACAGTGCGGGGCTGGCTGCAGAGGGTCAAGTACCGGCGGCTGAAGGGGGCTGCAATAGTCATCCAGCGTTACGCCCGCGGGCACCTGGCGCGCAGGTAGGGAATTCGTGCTGTGATGCGCTTCTGGGCGCTTCTGTTCTCGGTCGAGTTAGTCTCCTTTCTTAGAAAGAAAATAATGGGGTGCTTAGCATGGAAATGCTGGTGCTCCCTCTTTGCTTAGAGGTTTTGGCCCTTGTGAAGACAAGAGGCGTTTCTGTGTGTAGGTACCGTGCACGTAATAGGGAAACTTTATGTGCCAAAGTGAGGGCTTGCTCCTGGCCCCTCTCCAGCTTGGCCAGGGACAAATGATCTAAGCTCTTTGCCTGGTTTAATGTCAGAATTAGTTGGATTTTTATCAGATAATTGAAGTCCTCTGACCCATTTGGGTGAAAGTATGTGGCAAAACTAATATTTTGGGGGGCTGCCTCTAGCAAAGGGCATGTGCACTGGTGATGGAGCGCTGCACGAGCTGGCCCGTGCTCCTGCAGAGACCAGGTCAGTGCCTCCTCACCACCCATTCTGTGTCCTCTATAAGGTGAATCGCTCCAAATCACTGGCAATGGGGTGATTTACAATACAGGATAATTGAGCAAGAGATGAACTCTGTGTCCTGGAATCTCTACACCAAGGGGCAGTTAAGCAATTAAAATCTGCCCTTCAGAAATGCTGCCTCATAATCCCAGTTAGCTCCGTAATCCTAATTAGCACCTGGGCACCATGAGATGCTGCCAGCTGAGTTAATATGCCCAGCATGACCCAGTTGGTCCTTAGCACCTCACACACCCTTTGCTGTTTTTTTGTTTGTTTGTTTGTTTTTGTTTTTTCTTTTTTTCTTCTTCAGTTAATTTGGGCAGTGGAAGGTAGCAATTTTCTGTATTTCTTCAAAGGTGGCATCTTTGTTTCCAATAAATCATAGCGTATTTTGAAAGTATGTAATGGTTTCTAGTGGGAAGTGCTTCATGTATTTTGAATGCCCTGGTTTGCTACAGACCTGGGCATGTGGGTCACAGATATGTCCTAGTGGGGAGAGGATGAGCTCCTTTGAGCATGGGCAGCCAAAGGGGACGTTAAAAATGAGGCCCCTCTTATGAGGGGAGTTGTTTGCAGGCATATGGAGAAAGGTGAAGGCCAAGGCAGATGTCTCCAGTGCTCGCAACTTAGGAGCTGAAAGACACCTTTGGAGGAGGAATCCTGCTGCCTGGTGTTCCCCATTAATAGCATTTTCTTGGATTTTTTTTGGATGTAGTGTTTCCCTGATGTGCACATTTTTCACGTCTTTGTGCTGCTTCCACAGAGCAGGTGGCAGCTGCATAAACTGCTCTCCTCTTTTTGGAGGCAGAGCATCCCTCCTCCTCCTCCGCCCTAGCAAACTCTGCTTCACTGGGTCATAAAGAGAAACCACTGGCTTTCGAGAAGGAAGTATATATGTACATACTGATTAGTTATGATGTGCTTTTCCCAAAATTAAAAAATACAAAAGCTGGGGCAAATATTTTTATAATGCTTTGTGCTGAGAGCAATAAATGGATCATAAGTTTCAGAAAAACAAGCTAGTTAGCAAATTAACGGGAGGTTTTATGAGTACTTACTAAGCCATGTAATGACAAGTCAAACACGGATGGAGTCCGTGAAGGGGAGCGAGGTGGACGGAGCCAGCTGCATCTTGTGTTATTCTCCGTGTGTGAATCACCTAGGGCTCTGCCTTTGGACATGGATGGACCAGGACATGCTGGGTCAGTTTGCTGTGGGGCTCTCATGGCTGGACTTGCAGTCAGTGGATACCCCAATTCCTGTGCACTTTTTAGAGCTGGGGACATTGAGTCCCTAGCCTCTTTTCCCACCCTTAATGCTGGGAAGGTCTGTCTTGAGTCCTGGCAAGCTGCTTTTTACTAAGTGGCGTTTTTCTCCGTGCACTTTAACACCATGATAAAAAGAAGGGGAGATGGGGCTTGGGCTCATTGCTAACCTGCTCCCCGTGCTTTGCAGGCTCGCCGAGCACCTGCGGAGAACACGGGCAGCAACCGTCCTCCAGAAGCAATTCCGAATGCTGAGGATCCGCCGAGCTTTTCAGCGCCTCCGCAGTGCCACTGTCACCATCCAGGCTTTTGCTCGGGGCATGTTTGTCAGGAGGGTTTATCGCAAGGTAGGATCCCACGGAGCAGGGATGAATAGGAGGAGCTGGTTCATCGCAGGTGTTTTGATGTTTTTCTAAGCCAACCGCCTCCGGTGTTTCTGGAGTGCCCGCGTTGCCTGCAAGTGCTGCCTTTTAGAGCTGTGCAAGCACCAGTGATTTTGGCAGCAGCCCCTGCGAGGAGAAGCTAAATGCAGTTCATCATGTAGCTGCCAGCAGGCAATTTAGAAATCTGGAAATGTCATTTACCCGTGCTTGACAAAATTTACCTGTTAAACAGAATTTGTGTCTGAGCCGTGGTACAGCTGCAGGGGAGGGTTGGCAGGGTCTGCTTTGGGAAGCAACAGGCTGTTTATTGATATATAGCCCCCTTTTAAATCAGTTCTCTCTGTTACGTACTAACCTCAGGGATAAAAGTGGGGATATAAAGGTTTGCTGCAGGTGAGTGATACAGGGAGACATTGTCCCTCTAAGGAAATTGGGAATAGCTTTTTTAATGTCAAGATGTTGCCCTCAAGTCGGGCCCCTGGAATCTGCAGACGTGTAGTCCTGGAGCACCTGGTTATGGGTGTTGGGGCAAGCCCATGGCTGTGGGCAGCCACAGGTGTCCCTGCAGCATCCGTGGCGTGGCCGGAGGAGGCTCCTGCACAGATATCCCCATCTGCACGGGTGCCAAGGCTGAAGATAGCGCTGCTGTAAGCTCCCTGGAGCCTGCAAACAAAAGATTTGTCAGGAGAAACCGATACGCTGCCTTTTGTGAGAGAGCACGGCCCGAGCTCGTATCAGTAAACTGTCTTTGTAGGCTTTAAATTCCCCTGGTATTTCTTCCCTCGCTGCGGCACGGATCAGCATGGGAAAGTTATTAGCAACCTGCTGGTTGCCGCTCTGAAATGTCAGTCTTTAGTTTTAGAGAGGGAATTGCGCTGCCTCCTCCTGAAAAGGTTACTGGAGATTTGAGGGAGAAATACGGTGCCAAAGTGACAGGAGCTTCACAGAGCCGAGCGAGGCGCCGACATCCCACCGTGCGGGGGAACGGCTGCAGACAACAGCGAGAAGCCCGCAGGACCTCATCCGAAGGCTGTCGAGATGATCAGCGAGCCCACCAGGGCAGCATTCATCCACAGCAGAAGTTACCTTATTGTAGGCACAGATAGAGCGCTCAAAAAGTCGAACCCTGCGAGCTGGGCTTTGGGTAGGGTGGGCGATGTGGTTGGGACAGACCCTGCCACCGCAGTGCCGGGCTGCCCTCGCCCTTAGCGGGGACCTTGCCCTCCTGATTGTGTTTCCCTGTGCGCCGCAGATGCTGGCGGAGCACAAGGCCACCGTCCTGCAGAAGTACGTGCGCGCGTGGCTGGCCCGCGCCCGCTTCCTGCGCCTGCGCAGGGCCGCCGTCGTGCTGCAGTGCTGCTACCGGCGCCTCAGGGCCCGGCGCCAGCTCAAGGCGCTCAAGATCGAGGCCCGCTCCGCGCAGCACCTCAAGAAGCTCAACATCGGCATGGAGAACAAGGTGGTGCAGCTCCAGAGGAAGATCGACGAGCAGGTACGTCCCGAGCTGCGCCGGGAGGTCAAGAAGTACCCGCCAGGGCCCAGTTCTGCCCACACATACCACTGGGGAAATTCGTATTCATCTATATCCTCCTCCAGCCTGCAAAAGTAGAGTTTAAACTCTAATTTTCTTTAAGTCAGGGGATGTATTTGTGGTACCAGTCACTCGTAATTACAGTTTATCGTTCTGCCTGGGATGTGTCAGGAGCTCTTACAGTCACACGAGATGAAAGCCCTTGTGAAGGCTGGTTGCTGCCAGGAGAAGTGCGGAGGCGCAACGATAAACAAGAAACAATCCCCAGTTAATGTTGATTTTTCTCATTTTGAGTTATGATAAAAAGAGGATGGTTTACTTTAGGGAAAGAGACGTTGCGAGCTTTTAACTAAGGAGAAATCGGGGGCTGGAGGTTTTGTCGTGATCTCCCTGAATCTCTCCAAAGACCATTTTTAAGCAATTACTTTGATGCTTTCTGTATAACTTTTGCAGGGAAGAATTGCTGCGCTCTCCTACTCATTATAGCCTGTCCAGTGAGCTATTTTTAACCGCCCTTTCAGGAATGACAGCTTCCCTGGGATGCTCTGGAAGGGCTAATGAGCCTTCCAAGCTCAGGTCCACCACGATCTCTTTGCAGCAGCAAAGCTGTTGCATCACATTTCCCTGAAGTATCCCGATTTCAGTCCTGGCTGATCTTTAAAAATGCCCATTGTTTTTGAAGAAAATAATAATAAAAAAAAAAGGCAGGTAAGCTGGAGAGCTGCATAAGGATAAGTTGTATCCTTATGTGATGAGCTGAGGTAGAAAATGTTTTTATTTCTGCCGCTTTAGTTCATGCGTGAATAGAGATGCGCAATACGCAGGATGCCCCTGGGGAAGAGCACATCCTGCTCTGAAAACATTCAAACCTTTCAGCGTGTGTCAGCTTGTGAACTCTGGCGTCCACGACTGTTTAACTGAGGTCTGTTTAACTGAGTTCCTAAGTCAGGTGGCACTTCTGGAGGTCGCACAGAGGGGCCGAAGGGTTTTGTGCTCTGCTTTGGCTCTGCCCAAAGAGGAGCACTGCTGAAAAAAAGGGCACTTGGTGCCCTTTCTTCTTGCATCCTCAATTTTGTTCTTCCTTATTTGGCTCCAGTGGACATCTTGGCAGAGGAAGAGGTGGTAAATTGGGCTGCTTGCCCTGATCAGTCAGAAATTGTAACCTGTGGCCTTTTTTTTTTTTTTTTTAAATCAGAAATGTATGATTTGTTTTTGTTTTTTAACTTTTTGTCTTCTGGTTTCATCACCTCAAGATTTTTTTATATGCACCCTTAGTAAACTTAAACTTATTAGAGGCAGCAGCAGTTTGCCAGGTGGTGGCCTGGCTCTGGTGACAGAACCCAGAAACCCAAACTGGCATTTCTGAAACACATTTTGGGAGACAAAAAAAACAAAACAAACAAAAAAACCCCCAAGGCCCCCCAAAACCACAGATGTTTTGCACAGTGGTTGTCAAGAGCACAGACCTTTAAGCTGTATTGAGACCTTTCAAAACGGAAATCCTCCAAATCACTTGTTCACTTACGCTTTATTTTCAAAGTGATTCTGTTTTCCTCCATGAATACCTACCTAATGGTAGCAAAGATACCCCTCTTGCTGGGCATGTCACTGCAGCTCATGTTCTTCTGTGGCTTCGGAGGGAAACACGGGCAGGATCTTCTCTGGGACTGATAGTAACGATGTTTTTCTTAGTGACACTGTGATTCCCAGGGACTTTGGGCTGAACGGCAGCAATCAACCAGGATTGCAGAATTTTCGGGTCTCAGAGCTTGGGGTAAAAGGAGAGAAAATCATTTCCAAGTGCTTAGAAAGGAAAATCTAAGCAAGTGAAAAGGCTTCATTGCGCTGTCAGTCCTGGAGCTGCGACTTGCTGCCGGGCCGGAGGGAGCTCTTTGTGTGCCAGGCAGCAATTAGGCTGCAGCTCATTGCCACAGCGGGCTCCTGCGGGCATGAAAATGGGGAATAAAGGGAGAACAGCACGCTGAAATACTGCAGGCCACCCGCATTCAGCAGCGATAAAAGCGGAGTGTTTTGTTTTGCTCGCAAGCTCCGGCAAACGTTGCTTGCTTCTTGCCTCGACTTTGACATCAAATTAACAACTGCCTGTGTAACTGCTATGGAAATATCGTCCTGCTTTTGTCGCAGGTTCGAAATTGTTTGTAGCCTTCTCAGCTTTAGCAGGATACGTGTGGAAATGTTTGCTGTCCAAAGTGTCTTCTCCATGGGACTCGGAGATGTTTGACTGCTGCCTTTGCAGTGCATGCGCTGCTCTTGCTCACGGTCTTATTTTCTTCTGTTTTGGGGGGCCCGTTGGCTTGCAGAACAAGGAGTACAAACTCCTGAACGAGCAGCTCTCCACGCTCACCTCTGCCCATTCATCCGAAATGGAAAAGCTCAAGAAGGAACTGGAGCAGTATCAGCAGTGTCGTCAGGGCGATGGGAACCAGCTCGTTAGCATGCAAGAAGAGATGGAGAAGCTCCGTCAGGAGCTGGAGAAAGCCCATGGAGAGAGGAAGGTGGTGGAGGACAGCTACGTGAAGGAGAAAGACCTGCTCAGAAAGGTACATGTCACCTCGTGTGGTCTGGAGGTCTCTTCCAGATGGTCTGAACCGGTGGATTTGTGTTATTTTGGCCATGGTGGCCTCAACAAGCAGTTAGTGGCTGCTGTACCAGTCTTTGCAGGGTCCAAGCGACTCTGAGACAGACACTGTGCACAGAGACAGAACTGCAGTGATTTTTGTTTTTTTTAATTATTATTCTTTTTCTTTAACCAAACCGAATCAGTGGAGCCTCTTCAATGCAGGGCACACTTCCTTACCCAACCACAGCACTGACCCTTAGAGCCCCATTGCTTTATTTTGCAGGTGATGATGTGGCTGAGGAAGAAACTGCTTCTCCTTCTTGCTCTCGCTTGCACATCCCCTCGCAGTGCTTGGAGAAGAGTTGATTTAATGCCCAGTCAGGCGATGCTCTCCAAAAGCACGGGAGCAAAGCAAAGCTTCCCCTTGCTTCAGAAGTGCCTACAGCAGAGCAGATATTATCTGCTTTCCCTGGCCAATAAATGGTTTAATTATAAAGCCTGGCGGTTGTTTCCATTTCTAGGGAGTGCTGCAGACTCTCTGTTCTGCTTTAGCTCTCCGTTAGGTCCTTCGTGCATGGGGACAAGGAGGAGGATCAAAATGTGGCTTTGCTGCCTGTCCCCTCTGTCCAGCCTCTTGAAAACTTGCTCATGTTGAGAAGCAGCTAGGGGAAAGATTGCTGTGAACATTTTTTGTGCTATAAAATTATATTTTTGCTGTAAAAATTGATTTTTAAGCCAAAAGTCTAATGGAAATGGCTAGGAGATGGGGAGGCTTTGCAGCCTCTGAGCTAACTTAGCTACTGGGGGAAGAAAAGCCCTTTAAGCTTTTTCTTCTGGCTTTTAGTTCTCATTTTAGAATAATCCTGCCAATTCTGTATCATGATCAAAACTAAAGAACCCTAGAGGAGCACCAGCAATTATCCTTAGGGTTTTCCATAATATAAAACCCCTTTGTTTGGTGAGCTGGGATGACCCTGGCCAGGAGTTTCAAGGAAAATCCCCCCTCCCAAGATCGAGGAGGGACTGGAGCTACGTTTCGGAAGCGTAGCTGGTGCCAGTGGAGGCATTTGGAAAGGGCTGGAGCAGGCCTAAATGTGCAGCACCGAACATCTTCCCTGGGAATTCAGCTGGGCTGGCACCACTCTGTGGGGGCTGCCGTGTTTGAAGCACCTTCAAAAATCAGCTTAGGTAGAAACCAGCGAGATGCAACTCATGAAAGGTACTAAGATACGAGAGATTTTCAAGTTGAGAATAATTGCACTGAGCCTTTCAGATCAAAAATATTCCTCCAGCTTGGTTGAAAATGCTCTAGATTTTTATCCTGTCCTAATTTCCAGCTGTTCTACCTCTGCCTTCTGGGCAGAGGAGTTCATTTTTGGCACCTTCTCTGTGAAGGAGAGGTTATAGCACAGTCCCACTGCTCCCAGTCCTTGCTCTGATGGGATCAGCAAGGCAGGCTCCGTGCTGCCGCGTGGCATTGCAGGTCGCTCTTTAGTAATGTGTGTGTCTTGGTTAAGATAGCACCACAGAAGGCATTGAAATTCCCAAGGACAGACAAAATTAGGGGATAGGCTGCTGTCAGGTGTGCTCTCTGTGTGCTGTGGCAAGTAACCTTGCTTTCCTTCATTTCCAATGAAAAGCTAGGAAAAAAGAAAAATAGTATTTAGTAGAACTCAGTTCCTGCTGTCACTAATTTTTGCAAAGTGATTACTAGTGTTAATAATTGGTATATGTCTGTGTTTTGTAGCCCTGTGCTTTACCCTGCTGTGGGTTTTGAAGCAGCATGAAGGAGAGCTTTGTTAAAATGACTATATTCCTATTGCATGAAGCGGGTACAAAACTTCAAAAGTGACAAAAAGCTTGAAATATTTCCCAGTAGGTTTCCAAGCTGCTCCCATGCCCCATGTTCTCTCTTAAGCAATATGTTGCTTGCAACAGCCAACAGATTTTCTGTTTATCCCTGACATCTCCGTTCCTCATAATTTCCTTTACCCGAAATCTTGGCTTAAATCCTGCAGAAAGCTGCATTTTGTTTTTCTGGGCAGAAAGCTGCATTTATCCCCACCGCCCCTTTGCTATCTCACCCCCTTGCCATTACCTTCTTGGATTTTGCAGGTTTGGCAGCGGCAGCCCAGGCACCTCCAAGGACCTGCAGGTGCTTGGCCAGGAACTGTTGGAGTCAGCAGATCCACATGAGGAATATGGGGGAAAAAAAAACTTGTCAGAGATGTTGCATGCAAAGAATACCTGAATGGCAAAGGAAAGCTGAGGGGGAAAAAAGGCTTCCCATCTTTGTCAGGTGAAATTTAATCATGGAGAAGAGTTTCTGCCCTAACGCTCTGCCTTGTTTTGCAGCGCATATCAGACCTGGAGGAGGAGAATGCGCTCCTGAAGCGGGAGAAAGAGGAGCTGAACCACAGGATCCTGAATCAGGCCCAAGGTGAGAGAAAGAAACCTGCAGGGAAAACAGTCTGGGCAAAGCCTCGGTCACCAGGGAAGCTCTTGTGCATGTAAGGGAATAAAAATAAATAAAAACGTCTTGAAATGGGGTGAATACTCATGGTACTTCTGAAATCTGAACATGTTTCCAGCCTGTGCTGCTGTTACTCACAAGTGGGTTTGTGGTCACAGAGCTGCTTTGCTTGTGCTGGAAATTTAGGGATAAAGATTATAATTCACTGCTTTCATTTCTTATTTTAAAGATGAATTTACTCAGAACACAGTGGAGGAAAATATGCAGATGAAGAAAGAGCTGGAGGAAGAGAGATCTCGGTACCAGAACCTAGTGAAAGAGTATTCGAGGCTGGAGCAGAGATACGACAACCTGAGGGATGAGATTACTATTATAAAGGTAATAGAAATGCTGGAATTAGCCCTATTTCCTTCTGGCCAGGTCACAGTGTTGGCCGTGGGGTAACGTGGCTCACTAATTCCCAAAGCACTTGGCCGAACTGACATTATTGGGCACTTTGGACTGAAGGCAGAGCCTTCTTGCATTTCTTGAAGAAGGATGCTGATATTCCCAGCCTCCCTGCTGTTTGCAGCATTGAGGTTTCTGGGCATCTTGGTAAAAACTGGCTCATAGTGTCTTTGTTGTTGTTGTTTTTCTTTTTAATTTGTTGATGTCAGTAATGCTGACTTGTCAAGTAGATGTTGAATTAAAAGAAGATCTTCCAGATTTCAGTAGCCTAAGCTTTCCTTTCAGCTTTGCTAAAATTTTTAGTATTGAAGTATCGGAAACAATGGGATAATTAGGGAAGGCCTCTGATTAGCTGGAGGGCTGTTTGGAGGAAGGTTTGCACCTTCACACTGCACCAGCATCTAGTGCCCCAAGCAACCTTTAATTCATGCAGAGTAATATTTAAATGAAGCTTCTGCATCGTTTTACACGTTGAAGGATTTTTTTTTGAAGGTGTTCCCTTCCTGAAAGCACTGATGTGTCTGCATCCCTTTGACAGCAGTCTCCAGGCCACAGGAGAAACCCATCCAACCAAAGCAGCTTGGAGTCCGACTCCAATTACCCGTCGATATCGACCTCTGAGCTCGGGGACACCGAGGATGTGATCCAGCAAGTGGAGGTAGGGTGACTTGGGCAGCTCACTCCCCATTTTGGGGACTGGGCACCTGAGGTCTTGCTCTGCAGGGAGCCTGTGGGAGAAATGCAGGATGGAGCCTGGTGTTTTCCAGGGGAAAAATGGCTTTTGTGCTGCAGAAATGTCCTGCTAATTGCTTGCAAGGGGTTGCAAGGCAGTGGTGCTGCAGCGAACGCTTACTCATTTGTGGGGCCAGGCTTAAATAGGGCTCTAAAAATAATAAAGTGCTGCTTTGTGCCTGGGCCTGCTTAAAGGCTTATGAAGATGTACCCAAGCTACAAGTGTTGTTGCAGTTATTCCTAGCACTGATGGCAATATCTATATAGTGAGTGTCCTCTGGCAGGTTCACAGAGTCCGTTACCTCTTGCTTGAGTGTTTTCATCCCAGTCCATTCTTACAAATACTTTGCTGGCCAGTGCAGTCACTATAATCAACAGTCCCTCAGTGCTGGTGAAAGACATCCTAAATGATTCTGACAAGGATAATTAATCAGGAAACCCCGTGCAAAAGGAGAGTGATGCTTACGTGTGGATAGGCTCCTTTTTGAGCTGTTTTCATGAACTTGAGATCGTGCATCATATGGATGGAGGGATGAGTGTTTCCCAGGTCTGCCCTCCTCCTGGCAGGACTATACTTTGCTTTAGATATTAAAAGTGCCAATTAAAAAGTAAATAAATGCCTGGTCAAGATTTGGAGCTCTGACAAATGTGTATAGCTTGGAGAGGTGGGATCAGAACTGTCATCTGCTAATTGGTTCGGTGACGTTGCAATGAAAAGTCACTTGCAGCAGATGAGTGTAAAGTGGCCCAAAGAAAGTGCTTCAGTGCCTGTAGCACGAGCTCCTCCTGGAGCTGGGGCTGCAAAAAGGCTTTAGATACGGGTGTTGCACAAGGTTGTGAAACTCCACTGAACTCTTCCCATTTTTTTCCCCCTGATGCAGGAGGCTGGGATGGAGAAGGCAGCCATGGACATGACACTCTTCCTCAAGCTGCAGAAGCGAGTGAGGGAGCTCGAGCAGGAGAGGAAGAAACTGCAAACCCAACTGGAGAAAAAGGAGCAGGAAGGCAAGAAAGCCCCGGTGAGAGGTGTCTTTGCGCTGATGCTGGTCTTTAATGCTTGTCATTGACTTTCTGTGGCAGCCTGAGGACACAGTGCAGGAAGGGAGGTTTGAGTGACAAGTTCCAGCTATGGGGCAGCCAACCCATCCGGGAGATGGACAGAAACCTTTCTAGCAGCAAAGCAGAGCTGGACGGTGCAAGGGGAGGAAGAGCCTGTGTTATCCCTTGGCAGTAGTGTGAGAGCGGCTCTGGGTGGAGCTTTCAGGACTTTCTCCTACTTGGAGGCCCACAGAGGCAATGTCCAGGTGCTGGTGCTCCACCACTGCTTATGCAGCTCTGCGTACATTTAATTCTACACTCAGGTGAACCACATCATCTCCTCAAGCTCCTACACACCATAAAGTGCATAGAAGGGGGAAGCTTTATGTAACCCTCCCACTTGCACTTGGCAGGAGCCTCTCTCCCATTGATTTTAGAGGAAATGAGCCGGGTCAATTGGCCAGGAAATACTCTTAGGATGGGCTTAAATTACTGTAGGATCTGTAATGTAGGATCAGGATACTGTAGGATCAAATACGGATTACTGTAGGGTCAGTCTCTTTGCAATGACTATAGACATCTCTGGAAAAGTGCAATGTTTTTTCCAAGTCCCCACATCATCCTGCTGGTCACGATTAGGGAATATACCTGGTTGCTATCTCTTTCAGTACATTTGAAATCAATGAAACAGAAAATCAGTTTTGGAGTGGTTTATCCTGCTGCAGGCCTAGCTGGCCCTGCTGATCTTGTTTTTACATGTCCCGGGAGAAATTTTAGCTGTGAGCTGAGTTTCCCTAGCTGAGGCCGGAGGAAGGAAAGGGACCCTCGGCAGCAGAGCTGGCTGCAGCGTTAGGAATGCACACGGAAGTCTGATGGATTCGGGTATGGCCATTTGGCTCGATCCAGTCTAGGGACATGGCAGTGCTCAGGGGCCATGTGTACAAGGACCTTGGTTGTCGGTCATGCCCAGCAACTCTCCCTTTTCTGTGGATTTTTGTTGCAAAAGCCATTTTTTCTGCAGGCCTGCCTGTAGTTTTGGCAGCATGTCTTTGATTCCCCCTGTGTGGCATGAGCTGATAAGCACTTTGTGGACACATCCATCAGACTCGTGTCCCCACTGTGCTGTTTTTATGGAATCCACGTGATGTTCTTCTGCAGCTATGATCATACAGCAATGCAGCCTGAACGAGGCCACTGCAGGTCAGAAATAGCAAGGTAGCAACATGTCCCCCTGTTGCAGGGGGCATCTTCACTTCATATGGTTTCTATTTTGTGGGGAAAAAATCTCCCTACTTTTCAGATGGTTTGTCTGAAACTCACTTTAAAAAAATCCATTTCACCATTTACTATATTATCCAGTGGTAACTGGCAGGCAGAAGTTGGTCCCTAGAACTGGAGTTTGCAAACACAATTCTTTCCAGGGCTAATATTTGGCATGTGAGTGGTGGAGTTGCAGTTCTTGTATGAAACATTGTGCCAATGCCATTGCTGTAGGCTTCATAATTAAAATACCCAGGGCTTTTCATTGGGCTGTTAGGTAATTATTCTGATTGTTTCTCTGCAGCATGAAGTCTATCAATAGATGCAATAGGAGCCTCAATTAAATCATCATCCGTGATTGCTTACTTGAGTGACCAGATATCCATATTAATCATTGCTAATGATTTGCAGCAAAAAAAAGAAATTGCTTCTCATTGCCACAGAGCCTGATAATAAAAAAAATAGTATATTGAAGATTGTTACCTAATGACTGTGCTGCTTTGAAAACTACAATGAAAGTTGCAGTCCTTAAGGTGTTAACAAGAGATTAAATGATTTTCTCTCGAGATCTTCCTCCAGACTTCATCTAGGTGCAGCTCCCTTGAGAATAGTGCAGCTCCCGTGAGAATAGTTCAAGGCCTTATTCATTGCTAGTTGGGTTTCCATGGGTAAGACAAGCTACAGCTCTACTTTTAGGTGTCTAAACTTACACATATGATTCTGTTAGGGAACTAGGAGCTTTTCTCCTTTGTTTAATGGGGAGAGAAAGCTACTGCTGTGCCTCTACTGGAGGAGCCCTGAGGAGCTGCATGGGCTTTGTGTCCCTTCTACAGTTCTGTGACCCTGCTTCAGGGCATCAGAAGTGATGTTGCCCTGAATTACCTGTGGTTTGAGTTGAATTGTCATGGCAGAAGCTGAGCTGGGATTGGGTTTATTACTTTAGTGATAAGGGACATTTAGGAGAAGGGTACTATTTGGGAGGGCACTTTTACTTACATAGGTTATTTGCTCGATCCATGGTGGCCTTGTTCAGCTACCCTGCCAGTTCCCCAGCCTTCTCAAACACCAATTTGTCCTTTTAATGCTCACAGGTAATCGAGACAAAGACTGAAGTGGCTTCAGACCATGAAGATTTTGCATACAACAGCCTCAAGGTGAGGAACACGTACGTAGCACTGTCCCCTGTCACCACCAACCAAATTACCTGACAGTGGTAATGAACTGAGCTCTTCTGTGCTGATGAGGGATCTCAACCATGCAGAGGGATCTCTCTGCCATCTGGATCCTCCTCCTCTGGAAGAGACCTGTGGTCCTCCCACTCTGCACTCAGATGCTTTGGGTCTTCACTGTTATACCCTGCTCATCCTTGGATAACTAGTTTCTAGGATTGCAAGGGGTTCTTTATTTTATTTTATTTTATTTTATTTTATTTTATTTTATTTTATTTTATTTTATTTTATTTTATTTTATTTTA